>LQRL01136715.1:0-13094 GCA_001703475.1 Hydroides elegans | reverse complement strand
TGATTTGTTTATGTAGTATAGGTGTGAAACGAAGGACTATTTGTTATGTTACTAAGAAATTTAGACATAATTTTGGCACTTTGAAAGGCCAAAAAATAGGCTATTTAGATTCGAAATTAGGATAAGATCGAAAATACTCAGATTGTGGGCGTCCGGTTGGGTCTGCGATCTCAACGATCGCTTGTTTATGTGTTAAACTTTTTTTAGAGTTGTTTTAAGAGCCTTTTAAAACCTTTTTTTTCTAGGCAAAAACCTTTTAAAAACCTTTTTTTCCAACACAAAAACCTTTTAGAAAAACCTTTTTTTCGTGTATCGGTCGCTGGGAAGCCTGTGTATTATTTCGGTTGCGCCATCGGCGCATTCATTTGTTAATATTATACCGTTACATTTATTCACAGGAATGGTAAGTGAGCGTTATTTCTCACTCGCCAATCGAAACTTTTGCTTGCCGTGGCGAGTGTTATTTCAATTCGTGTATTCGAGTGTTAAACGACGATTCCATGCTAAGAAAATGTATTTATTAATGAATTAGCTTTTAATTTTCACTCGCGCCTTCTCTCAGTTCGACTTTCACGCATTGGTGTATTTGAAGGTCCAAATGAATGCCAGAGAGTATCTGAGAGAGCGATGGGTCGAATATATGTTTGGATTACAAAATAACAATGAAAAGGGAACAGCGGATATAGATACCGAAGTTATGGGAAAGAGGCTGTATATTGCGAGTGGATTAATTAACAGAAATAGACAGATGGTTCAAAATGTCATTTGGACATCAGTGCTCAAAACCATGGTTTAGGAATATTTTTAGACCCCAACCCCAACGTTGGGGGCCTATAGAGTTGGGGTGTCCGTCCGTCTGTCCGTCCGTCCGTCCGTCTGTCATCACTTTCTTGTACGGGCTAGAACTTATGAACGGAAGGTCATAGAAACTTGGTATAGGCTCAAATGAAAGGTCTTGGTCCGTAGATGTGCCTTTTGACCATTTCGGTCAAAAACACCCCACCGGATTTGGTCAAATTGGCCAAAATAGCCCAAAATAGTGTTTTTTCAAGACTTGAGCTTGTACGGGCTAGAACTTTGATTTCTCTGAAAATGTATTTGAATTATAAGTGAGGTTTTTATGATTTCCTTGAAAATGTCCGCTCGTGCCTTCGGCGCTCGCATATTAAAAAAAAAATCAATGAAAAATGTTTGCGCCTTGGGCGCTCGAATTTTGCGTAACTAGTTATAGTTATGGTTCTATATACCACTACCAGATCTTTCTATGCAATTAAAATGCCAATTATCAATCTTGGTTCATGGAAAAGAATCAGGGACAAAACAGGGAATAAACTCTAACGGGAGACTGGTCACCCTGACTATGGTAGTTAAAATCGGATTTTGCCTTGATATATGGCTGTTACTTTTTGGATATATATCAGTGGGCGCACTGAGAAAATTTCGGGCGCACTTTTCGATAAGAAGTGCGCCCGTGGGCGCAAGATTTTGTCTGGCCAAATGCATCCCTGCAACTTTTATATCAAAACCAACAATAAAAATATTGTCAGACGACTTGGTTTATAGACTTCAAATCATTTCTTGAGCTATCTTTTAAATAGATTCCCGAATATCTTTTTGGCTCGTGCCTTCAGCGCTCGCATCATGAACATTTCATATACGTTTTCTGATTAGTTTTATTTTAACGAATTCTATGTTTTTTTCTCTTTTCATAAAATTTCTGACGATACACTTTTCTTTGGAAACAATATAGCATTATAGATATTTTAATTGTAGTTATTTTTTTGGTACAAAAATGATTTATTTTGGCCATCTCAATCCTGCTTAAATACGGTCAAAATAGCCATATGAGTTTTGAAAAACCCAAAAGCTTTCAGGGGGCTTACAGCGCCCCCCTTAAACCCCCAGCTGTACCGTATTTCTCTCCTAAGAAATTCCGCTATATTTCGCAAAGACCGCTCACATCCCTGAGATAGTTCCTATTTGTAGAATATTGTTCTCCATTATTTGAAACATATTTCACACAATGCCTCTCCAATCCTATGAAATATTGCTAATTTTTCGAAGTCTTATCCAATATGCTCTAGAATGATGTTGTTCCGTTTTGTGCTTTCATAATTTCATGTGGATTTGATGAAAGTGCGTAAGTACTCTTATCTAAAATTGTACAAATTCAGCTGTGCTGGTTTTTTACTGTAAAAAGTGTGATAAACTATAAATAAGCAAACTTGAAGTATTTGTATTCTATAATGTTTTGGTACTCAGAAAAAAAGAAATATTTTTGATGTGATGTAATGTTATTTGCCATGTAACCCATACACTCATATAATCCCCCTTTTTTACTAGAACAGTACTATTTTTGCTAGAAATTAAGGACTTTTATTAGACTAGTTACCGTCAAGTTGTCAAGACAAATGTTTTTATATACCGTAACATTTGATGTATTTTTTTACTCCTTTGATTTGTCACATTCCTTTTCCCATACATATGTCGAAATTCAGCAAATATGTTTTCCACCCGTTTCATATATTTTCTCGACTTTTCAAGCATAACTTAAAAAATATATATATTCTTCTGAGAGCCCCTGATTTGGGGCTCTTTGAAGGTCGGATATCATAAGAATGAACACATAAATCCAAAGAATGAAATGAAAAAAAATATGTATATATAAATAAATATACAAATGTGTGTATATGTCCGTTGCCAAGAAGATATTGTATGCCAGTTGTTGCTATTCTACTGCTAGTCATGTTGACAGTAAGACTCTTTAAAAAATGTTATTTGCTTAGACTTAAATGCTAAAACGGACGCATTTGCTTGTGTACAGTTGTTTGAATGAATCCTATTTATGATTACTGAAGGCTTAACAGTTTGTTGTGTATCAATTTATGTGTCGTATAATGTTAATTATTTTGATAATGTTAAGTATGCATTTTTGAAATGTGTCGACTTTATTAAAACACATTCATGTTAAGAACTTAGGCAGATCATTTGAGTTTACCTTTTGCCAAATAATACTTTACCAATTCAGGCATTTATTTCCTGTTTCGAATCATCAGATCTTCCAATGTAAATCTGCATAGCTAACACCTTGAACTTATTTTAAGACGTTTAAATGTATGAAAAAAATCTTTTTTGATACTATGGCATACTATACTTTTTGGTCAAACAGAAAATCCCGCACAAAGCTCGAAAAATCCCGCAGTTTTCTGTGTTAGGTGCGGGATTTCCCGCACTTTTTCAAATTTGCAGATACAGCCCTGCTATGCCGATATCTTCCTATTTCGGTGGAATTTCGCTTAAACAGCTGTCTCGTTATGCCTTCTTTTGACTTTAGAAAAACCCGCATTTTAGACCAATTTATGAACATTTCAACGTATTTGTTATATAATGTTTTGAGTCATCTTTGCAATCAATATGTACAATTTGATTTTGATGTTCTTCAAATATGAAATTAGACTTTATTACATGCGGTGATATAAGTGTATATAGTATTTTTCCTTAACTTATTCTGTGTATGTTTATTTAACGTAGAGAACCCTCTAATTTGTGTTAAATTATTTATTAGTGTGTATGTGTGTATCCTCAAGATATTGTGATTTTGTGACGTGATGATGTAGTTGAACCAAAGACGTTTCTGTGTTGTCGATTTTTAAGACCTACTCTTTTAGAACCACCTGTAGAAACACATGTAGAGTCTACTTTGTTGAAATGTTAAGCGGTATTCAACATATGGTCAGGATTAGGTCCCTTGGTTAATACACAGATAAGCGGTAGCCTGCAATCTGTATTTAGCTCTGCTCATGGATAATTTGAAACAGGAATTTGGAAAAGGATGATATTGAATAGATTTTAATAATCTTTATTCCAATATCGAAATAACAACCTCTCTATATATTTTTTTCTTCATCTGAAAGGAGTACAAGCCTATTTAGCTATAGATTAGTGTGTGTTTATTTATTATTGTCATGTTTTCTCTAGTATTATGGATAGGTCTAATAATATGGATATTATAACTCGAATTCTCACATCTCTTCAGTTAGGAATAGTCATAAAGCGGAAAAAGGAAAAGGGTTTGAATCCTATGATCTCAAGTAGTGGTATATTTTTTATGCCTTTGGAGCTTTTACAATACGGAAATTCTCGCATTTAATCTGAGATTAATTTTTAGTTCAGAGAACTAGTCTTTAGGTAGAATATAGATGATTAGTGGTCGGACGATAAAACAATTGCAAGAAAAAGTACTTGGTCATATGCAATCGAATGATAAAAAGAAATGTTTTATAATATTATTAAAACTCTATATTATTTCTTTTACTAATTCTTAAAACATTAAGAGTTCAGAGCCTAGAATTTGTCCATAGTGCAATGAACATTATTTAGGAAAACGTAAAGTGGATAACGTTGATTGTGAGAAATGCATAGACGTTGATATTACCAAGGGTATGCAGATTGTCAGTTAGCCAACAGAAAGACAACAGTTATCATATTTTGATTGCCCTATGGCTTATAAGCATTATATTCAATTGAATGTTCACAATAGTTTTACATTTTTGTAAATAAGCTATAACACATGAAAAAAAAGAAATATTTGTAAATAGTATTTATCAAATTAGATATTGTAGTTTTATGGAGATGGGTGTGTATTTCATACATTTTTAATGGTTTGAGGGTTTTTGTTATATATGCGTTTAGAGGCCTATTGTAGCTATGTATTTTGGGGGATTTTTGTGTTGTCTTTCTTTGCTCAAGTGTTGTTTGATTTCTAAGTCAGGTTTTAATTTATTTTGTGATTTTTGTGTGTGAGAAATTCTGTGAATGGAAATTTCACTTTAAAGGAACCGAACGGAAATACATGTAGGTAACAAACAACTGACTGCATATTTCACCATGCAATTTTATATTATATATGGTGAATCCACATTAAAAGATACCGTTGCTCTATTTGACAAATATCAATATTATAAATTCCCGATTCTCTTCCCAAATATACTGCAGTTTATATCAGTGGACAAGTTTGCATTTTTGAAACACTTTCAATGTATATTTATCCTAAATTAAATGTTTTTCTATTTGAGACCATATTTTCTCGTGCGTTAAATTCCTGTACATACGGTATTTTTGTTATTCAACCAAGATAAAATAAGTTTCGTATTATGCTATATTTGGAAATAGACTTTTCTATTGCTGTTGTTCATATTTGGGAATAAAAGTCAATTTATATCGTTGTTGTTCTAAGCATTGTATTCCACATTCTTGTATTTTTTTAAAACGTTCTAAATTGTTATGCACAGTTCAATGGCAAAGGATCTTATTAAGAGTTTTCTTATTTCATGTAGATCGTAGATTTTTTTACACAAAGAAGCTCATATTTTTGACGTACCTCTTTAAGTAAGGTATTGTTCATCTACCAATGTTTTCTTGATTGGGCATGCAAGTTTCTTGTATTATATTCCAAGGCCTTTCTTTGGTATTTTCACTCGGACCAATCTTTTATGCATCGTTGAAAAAAAATATATAGATAAGAGTTTAAATGATGAAATATGCTGTTTATACATTAATTTCCAAAAAGGCTTTTAAAATCAACATAAACACTGCAGTTTTGTTGTTTATCATTGTCTGTATTATTTTCATTCTTGTGTAAATATTGTAAAAAGTATAATTTAACCATCGTTTTAATTTGTAAAAAGAAAGTAAATTTGTTATTGCATTTGAAATCAATTTTATAAGAGTTCTTATAAAAGTTTTGCACATTTGATTTAGAATACATTTTAAGATATTGTTTACATCTTGTAACATCTAAAAGTCCTATAGTTAATATGTATGCCGATATGTGTTGTATTTTATTCTATTCAAATTTTATAAAGTAAAAGCGTGCTATTGAATTTGCTATGTGATCTAGTCAAGCTATGGTTTGAAGTTTGAATATGCAATATATGCGTACTGTCTCCATCAAACTACATGCACCTTGTACTATAAGTATAGGTAACTGGCTATATATGAAAAAAAACAATGGATTTTGTAATGAATATCTTGTCATCATTTAAATGATTCACGAATATTTAATGTCTTAATAGCTTGATTTTCTATTTGGGATAATCATAATTTAGTCATTAAAGTCATGATATTCTCTATTTTCCAAGTAGGATGGTACTTCGACAAGTATTTATATCTGTGAAATGAGTAGCTATGCTTACGCATATAAGAAATAAACTATTTCGCTTTTCTTCTCACCACATTCTAATGACATTGTGTTTATACAATCTAATAAATTTAAGCTAAAAGAAAAATAAGTTTTCTCAAATTTTAGAAACAATTTAAATTTTCGAAATTTGAATTTATATCAATTGAGTGCCATTAGTGTTCGAACACGTTATGACAATATGTATATATTTTTTAAAACATAATTAAAGTCATTTATTTATAAATTTTTTAATTAATTCGTAATAAAAGATTGCATGTGTTTCCCATGTTAACACTTGACCCCCTGCAAATGAAACTGTAACCGAAAAATACCCTCACCTAATTAGTCTTTCGAGTTTTTTTTCAAATGCTATTCATGTTTTTTTCTCCCGGATTTTTGTGTTCACAAGGTGTTTTAGATAAGCATTTATGTCGCACACATTTTGGAATATTTTGTACCTATTTAAACTGTGTTTTCTTCAGTATTAGATATTTGCCATATTCGATCCTCTTTTGTTTTATAATTCTTTCCTCGGCGTTATTATATTTCTACTTTTTAAAGTCCAAGTTTTTATACGTGATTGACTTTTGACATCCATTTCAAAAACATCCTTTTCTAGAAATGATTTCATCTGACATACAATAAAACTCCAAGAATATTTTCATGGAGCAGTTTGCCAATGGATAAAATGTATCGATATAGGCACGAATGTAAGAGAAAGCTTTTGTAAAAAGAAAACGAAGTAAACTTTTACGTCCTTTGATTGACACATTTGTAAAATTAGAAATCGTTGACTATATTTGTTGTATAGTAGTTAGTATTTATTATAAGCATTTTTTGGTGTTTGTTTCTGTGTGGTTAGTTCCAATTTTAGTTATGTTTTAGCATTAAGAAAGTAATTGTTGCAAACGAATTTTGTATCAACTGCGCATATGTCATTAAAAAACTGATAAAATACAAAAGTAAACCATAAAGAATGTTGCGAAAGATATAATACTTAAACCTAAAATGAACGTTTGGTAATTTCTTCTCACATATATCGTTGGTTAGATTATACAACAAATAAGTTTTTTTCAAGGAATTCCTTTGTGAAGAAAACAAAAACAGTGGAAAGAAGCAGTGAATATTTGTATACAATACAGTCAGGTAATAGGGGAAATAGAAACTACCAATATTCTGTGCATTTTATTAGATAAGCTTGTAAAATCGAAGGTTGTTTGTGTGTAGATAATATTATTCATACTCTTTGTAGTCAATACAAAAAAATGTTTCCTTTTCTATAAATGACTAGTATTCTTATTGCATGAAAAAAAACAACAACTTTAGAAGAGAGAGTAGTATAGTAGAACCTCGTTAAAGCGAACAACTCGGACCCGGCAACAACTGTTCGGTTTAACCGAATTTTGGTTTATCCGATAAGATGTTAAGGAATATATATAGAGCATCGGATCGCACAAATATTGGTTCGGTTTAAGCAATAATTCTGATTATCCGTGTTCAGTTAAACGAGGTTCTATTGTATTTGAGTAACTAAAGTGATTATCACATAAATGCAAACAACCTTTTATTAAATATATATTTTTGTAGATTAAATTTTAACTTTGCTCATCTTGATCTCAATTCATAATTAGGCCAAAGTGCAAGTTTCTGATGTCTACACCATTGTGTTAAAGGACATTGTGTGTGCTGCCAAAAAAATATATATAATAACATTTAAAACCCGATTGAGGTATTATTTAAAATACATCTAGTTTTTTTATTCTAGTAAATATAGGTTTTTTGAAAGTTAAATATGTTTTTTATCGAAAGTGTCGGAAACATATTTCAGATAATATTTTGGTAATGAAACCGTTAGTATATAATTCCAACCCACCCGCTTTATTGTAGTAATTCTAGCCTTATGTTTTTGAAAAAGAATCTTCGGCAAAGTATGCTTGTGTGAAATTTCATTTGAGTAAAATGACTGCTTTGAATTATTAAAAGTATTATTGGGAGGAATTTCGATACAATTTTACTCATTACTAGATTTTTATAGAGGAACTTTTGAAGGTTCATAATTATCATAAGTAGGAAATTAAGCGTGTTGTTGTTTTGATAACTGTAAATACAATGATTCAGTCATGGAATTGTAATGTATTTGGAATTTATAGTTTACATTTTAAAACCTGTTATTTATATTTTGATTTTTTATTGGTATTTCGACTTTATATTTATGTAAGTTCTTTCAAATAAAACCCACAAAAAAACGCTTTAGTTTTATTTCCTATAATCCAAACTCTAAAAGTATTTGTAAGCCATTGTCTGTCCGTCTGACTGTATGTCCAGCTTTTGATACCCAATAAAATCAATTGTGATGATTAAAAGACACTTATCAGGTATATAACCAATAGCAAATGAATTCTAAACAACGAGAATGACTCAGTTGGGTCAATCAATGATGGTTAAAACTCTCGTCCCCTAAAGCTAAGGAGGTACAATGTGGAAGGACGAATCATTTTTCCCATTGGCGTTTATTTGATGTAGAAGTATAAGAGTTCTAAAACAACCTTTTTTCATAACAAGAAAAGTAAAAGCAAGCAAAAACAAACATAAGCATCAATGATGTATTCGATGTTTATTTCATTTGGTAATATAACACAACTTAAATAAATATCATCTAAAGCTACGAAATGTTAAGCTACGAAGTGAAGCATTAGAAAATTGTATTCCCATATAAAAATAAGTCCATTTTACACAACATAAACTCCAATTATGAAAAGATAAGCCTCGTATTTTTCCTTGCATTTGTCGAATACGAATAAACTGGCCCAAATAGGCCGATACATGACACCAGAGTATATGAATATCGAGATCAACATCACACATTTTAAAGACGCTTGCCTTTTAAATGTGATCACATAAAACGCAGATATTTCTATTACATTTACTACTATTTTCTACTGTTTTCTCGCATTCACAGCCTCGACTGAAGTATAATTTTTAATGTTTTCTGAACATGGTAATGGATAATGGATATCAATCCTATACCTTGACAATTCCAAAATTCTAGCTTCATATATATATATATATGTATAGGCCTGTCGTATTTTTTCGCATATAACCAATCACCAATAATAGAGTATGTCGTTATATTTACTAACAAGAGGATATCGTAATGGGAAAGCTATCATGACTTTATCAGATCATGTATCAAAACTTCCTATCAGAAGAAAAGTGTATAAAAATATATTATTCTGGATCGAAATCCTATTAATATTGCGCAAATCATGAAGCTGTGTAATTCCACATTAACTATTCATGTCGCTTAACGCCAGGTATTTACATCGACAAGTAAACATTCATGCATTTTGGATTCCTGATAATGAGAAATACAGGGTGTCAAGCGACTAGTGACCCAAAAAATATAGGAGATGAGCGAAAATATAGGAGATTTAGACCTGAAATATAGGAGAATATAGGAGATTTAGACCTGAAATATAGGAGATATATAGGAGATTGGACCTGAAATATAGGAGAAATATAGGAGATTTGACCTAAAATATGGGTGAATATATGACATCTTAATTTGATAATCGGGTGCACCTATTCCAGAAAACAGCACTCGAGAAAAAACATTGCGCCCTCGCGGTAGCACTTCTTTTTTTAATGGGCACCCATGTCAATTTCTCTGCATCATTCGCCTCGGGCGCAGTCCGAATGCAACCATAAACAGGGTGACCAGTCAGTTTCGGATTCCCTAATCATTCCATGATTTCATCTGATTTTCTACCTGATACCAGATTAAAATCTGTACTTCATAGCAAACCAGGGCCAAAATTAATTAACATCATATCGTCGAAGACGCGAGCCCGCATTTTAAGGCAACTTTCAAATATGCGAGCGCCGAAGGCGCGAGCGTTTTTTATAAGAGAACCCATAATAATTAATAAATATTCAACATAGAACAAAATTTCCACGAAAGTGAAAACAAAATGGAAAGCAAAACTACTAAAGACTATTTTAAGGACCACAAAAATCAACATAATATGCATTTGCATAATCAAACAACCCTTATTTTTTAGCGATTTAGATAACAAATAATCATGTGAAGACGAAAATATAGGAGAATATAGGAGATTACCCTAAAATATAGGAGAAAAGTAGGAGACCCCCAAAATATAGGAGAATATAGGAGAAAGTAGGAGCGCTTGACACCCTGGAAATATACAAAAAACATCACAAAATATTCTTAAATTACCAACGACTTAAAAGGCAAATCATCGCATTCAATCAGTGCACCCTCGTTTAACTGAACACGGGTAAACCGAATTATTACTTCAACCGAACCATAATGAAGACGGATTCGGTATATATGTTATTCATAAATCCTATCCAATAAACCAAAACAGCTTTCATAGGTCCCGAGGTGTTCTGTTTAACGAGAGTCTACTGTTCACCGAAACCAGTGCCCTAAGTTTGCCTTTCATTCGCACCATCATAGCATAGGAAATGTTTTACTGTACAAAATTATCACAAATTGTCTCAAATTACAAACGACTCAAAAAGGCAGATCATTGCGTTTCTCTAATGGCGAACAGGGCCCATATTCTCTGCTAAAACATTTAACTTAACCTTTCCTTTTTCCCACCCTTTTGCATTGGTTTGAAGGACAAGGTTAAGCTTAAGTTTAGCGCAGAATATTGGTCCAGATGCACAGAAAATAGTGACTTCATAATTTGAACCATTATAGCGCAGGTAGCCAGGACACGACGATGACGTAACCCATGAAAATGGTGAAGAGCACAACGGGTGTGAGGAAGCTGTAGACAGGCCAAAAGGCGACGGTCAAACTGGAAATGATTATTAGATATATAAATAATTGAATAAATATTCAAATATTCAAATATTAGTTATATAAATAATTGAATAAATATTCAAAATATAAAGTAATGGCAAGTAAAATTTAGAGTTTTTAGCGACGGACTTGTTAGAACAATCGATCAGTTTTTGTAATTTGATATATAAAATTAATATAATTTGATCACATGTGTTTGTAAAACTTAACAAGTCTTCTTTATTGTTGTGTCGGGGAACTACAATGTATATTGCGAATTCAAATGTGGATTAAAACAATGTCTCACCAAATGGATCCAAAGACAAAACAGGCGGTTGCGATTGGAATAGCACTTGGGTAGAGAAATTCCCAGTCATCCGAGGAAACCTATTTAAGAAAGTCACAATAAAAAACACGTGCATTTTTTTATATATATTAATTTGTTTATAGCCTATAATGTTAATTTTTACGCTATAATATGCGTGAATTACTTGTAAACTTTATACATCTGATACAATTTTCATTCAAGTGTATAATGCGAAAGTGCATAATTTGGCCAATTCGACCGTACATTTAACAGAGGTAATTCAAAACCCAAACCGCGCACAGCTTAATATATATGATCTAATAATATTGAAAAGAAAAGTAAAGAACATACACCAAATCAGTCATCGCATGAAGTACGCAAATCATTTTGACAGAAAGTTGAAGTAAATATCAATTTTCTTTACATTAAAAGGAAGAAATTGCGGTTTTTTTTTTAATTTTAAAGAAACATCAATTCAACCAGATGGTTTACCTTTTGAATATATGAAACGACGACAATGAGATACAAAGCGGTGGCAACGTTGAGAGCGATGAGACAAATGCCTACCATCAGCCAAGTGCTGCAACATAGATCATATACGTGCAATTAGTCGGTGAATAACAAATGGACGAAACCCTTAAATTTATATAAATCAATTTATACATAAGATACGTTGAAATAATTTCTTATCATGCCATTTTATGCAAAGATGATTTTCCTTTAACACTCATCGTTCTCTGGTTTAATCATACTTATATAAAAACGCCAGCTTATTGATTCAATAAGCTGGCGTATAAGGCGTATAAGTATTAATAAAATAGATTCAAAATATTCTGAATTAACTTAAAAAGCATACTTTTGGTTGAACAATATAATCACACTAGACATGTTACAACTATAACATGTGCCTCTAGCTTAGTATTACTTCATGATATATTTCTGATGTTAAAATTCTTGACATATGAGAAAATGGACATGATCTTTACCAAATTATCCTGTTCAAACATTAATGTATTGAATATAATCGATTATAAAACAAACCAAACTGCACTCACAATTTGACTTGAGATTATAGATGCCAGTGATAATGATATCAGTATAATATGTAATCAGCCTACTCTTACTTAACTTATTGAGAGGACTTTACAAAAAAAAGAGTTGAAAAATAGATTCACGCTGGGCATATTACAACAATAACATGTGCTTGTAGCTTAGTTTTTCTTCATGGATATATATTTTTGATGTTAAAATCTTGGATGTAGGAAAAATTGGCATGATATTTACCAATTATTTGGCCCCTCAAAAAAAACAGTATGTTATTTACAAATGTATTTAAAATTTATTTTAAATGCATTAAATTATAAAACAAAGCAAACTGCACTCACGATTTGACTTGCGGGTTATAGATGCCATTGTTTATGATGTCAGTATAATGGAGCACCAAGAGCGCTGCGATAAGCCATGCCACGTTGGAAATGGTCAGCTTCTTAGCTGGCTGTTTTGGTTTCTCCTTTTCCTCATCATTGTCTTCTTTAGACGTATCTAAATTGCGAATATAAATAAGATGTAATGAAGTATATAAGAAAATGAAATAGGATAAACATCTATTAAGTCAAAATTCAAACCAGAATGAATTCTTATACTATTAATTAAATGGTATTTTTTAATTGAACAAATGGTCACCTTAACTGTTTAAAAACAAGGAAGTATTTGTGAAACACGAAAAGGCCCCAACCGCCCCCAAACTCGAAGGGGTATGTGTTTTTGTAAATTTTAAATATATTTTCTATGAA
>LQRL01136709.1:19550-31709 GCA_001703475.1 Hydroides elegans | reverse complement strand
TTCGTTATTTCCAAAGTTAATTATAGTAAAAACTGACCATCCTGCATCCACGAATCGTTGAAGTTCACGGGGGATCCAAGGTCACTGACCTTCTAGTTTTGTTGTATTTTGATGAACTGGGAGATAAAAGAAAGTTAGGACGATAAGATCAAAAATGTGCTTCAAACATACATTGTGTAATTAATATTGACATTTACATCGCATTCATTGCAATGTGTCCCAACTGTAAAGTTACTCTAATTGTTATCTTTAAAAGTTCAACATGATGTTGTATACAGCAAGTAGTTATGTACAACGTTTTCATTGTGTTTTTTAGCTTTGCATATCAAATCATGAGTCAATGTGTCCCCACCGTCTCTTAATATTTTGAAGACGTCTGGAGGGAGGCATCATCTTGTGTAATGGTTTATTTTCTCGACTACATTCATCATTATATACAATTTTAAACATTTAATGTTGTGAACTCTGTTAGAAATTGGCAATCAAATAAAAGCTCTCTCTGGAACTCAGCCTATTGTTTTTACTTTTTCTGATATTCATTTTTAACACCACACATAACATTTCACGCAATGCAGTGACATGTGGTCAATGAACGTATCTATACGGAAGCATCCTGTTACCCAATGCCCCTGAAATTCTCTCTTACCTAACCGTGCCTTCGTATTCATGATCCTTTATATTTGATAATAGACAGTAAACTAAGTCGACTAAAGTAATCGGTATACTACATAAATTAAAACATTGCACAGGTGCCTCGGCTGCGCCTCTGAATCGTCCAATATTTTGATTAATGGACTGCCCTCGTACTTTATCCTTTACATTTAGGCTGTTTCTGTTTCCATATGGAATGTCGAATATTCAAATGTTCTAAAATAAAACAAGGCTCTTTAAATGTAATTCAAATTTTGAGTTTAGTATTTTATTAACCTTATATACCTGTAAAAATATGTTTTCAAAGAACTGCGGCATCTGAATTAAAACTTATGTACACTTTACATCTCGACTATTTAAGAAATTAAAAATACATAACATTCGAAAGTTTAAAATTGATTTCTGAGATTGTCTTAGAAAGCTGTATTTATTTACTTCGGTTATTATTATTTAAAAGTTTTGATAGAAATAAAAAAACTATATACATCGATGGATTCAGCAAATTGTGAACATACTAGGGTGCAATAAGTACAATTTTGATTGATTCGTGAAATGACTAATGTAAAGAATATTGCAATATTTTCCAGTACATTTTCTGTTTTTAAATTATTAGCGCTTAAAAAATTAAAATTCTACTAGAGTTTTAAAATAAACTGTCAAAACACTACTCGATATTCGATTTTTGATTCGATACCAGCCACGTATGTAAAAAAATATATATCCATCAAAATAATTGACATTCGCACACAAAGAACTTAACGTGATCTTAACAACTTACTGACAAATCGGTTGAGCAAAGTCGATTGAGAGCCATGCAATTTGGTTATTATTGATAGATGTTTGGCATATATCGACGTAACTACTGTCTCCGACCAAAAATAGCCAATAAAATACCATATTTTTATGCTTAATGTTGCCTCTCGTGTACATAGAACTGCATGCGAAAACTTTCCATTGGAAAAACATTTTTCATTTACAAGAGTCCGTTGCAACGAAATTTTTAGGGAAAGATTATAAAGAATCAGATCCATTAATCAAAGGATAAACCCATCGAAATTAATATTAAGTGAAAAAGGTGAACTCAATTTTAAACACCTACATGTATTAAGCATACCGGGTTGAACAAATATAGAAACATTAAAATACATACCAAAATGTTTCGAAACAAACGAACACTGACGATATCGTCAAACCAGAGAGTGGTTTTTATCTTTATGACAATGATTTGCTTTATATTTTTGGTGTTTTATTCGGAACTGTTCTCCTCGTCAAAAGAGCAACAGGGCAAAAATGTTCGAAACGAACAGGGCCAAAATGTTCAAGACACACAGGCAAATGTTCAAACCGTTCAACACTCCAAGGCGCAGGTGCAAAATGTTCAAGACGTACAAACCAAGGTTGTTCAAGACTCACAGGTACAGGAGCAAAGTGTTCAAGACACACAAACTAAGGTTCAAAACGTTCAAAACTCACAGTCGCAGGTTCAAAATGTTCAAAATAATCAGAATAACATTGAACGACCACCAATCGCCTCACTTCGCAAAGAGGACAATGTTTGCGTCAAAGGGAATCCTCCTGTAACAAAGGAATGGATCAAGGGACAACTCAAAGAATTTCTGGCTGTTCTTAAGAAGAAACCAGTAGAAGACGAGAAGTTTACAAGTGGCGTAATGCATGTGTTTGCTCTTTGGTGCATGGTACGTCATCTACAACCAGAATACATCGTCGAAAGTGGAGTCCACAGAGGTCTAGGCACCTGGATTCTACGCCAGGCAGCGCCAAATGCTAAACTCGTCCTGTTGGATCCTCGGTACTTGCTTGGAAATAAAGATTGGACTGTACATTACATCGATACAAAGCCAGATACACGCTATTTCGTCGGTCCAAATTTCACTGATTTCGCACAGATGGACTGGAAGAAATACATCGATCCGGCGAAAACCTTCGCGTATATTGATGATCATCAGAATCCAGTTAGACGCATCCAAGAATCCTCTGATATGGGCTTCAAGCATCTCATGTTCGATGATAACTATTGGTATGGCGGAGACATGATTTCACTGAAAGTATCCTGTGCCCTTCTCATGAATGAACTCCGTGCCTCTGATGTGGTCTACAGGGACGACTTTGCAAAGGTCGAACGTGACGTCACCGAGCAGGACCTGGCGCAAATGTATGGGGCATTTGATCGTCTCATTGATGTGTATTACGAATTCCCCATGATCGTGTATGCCAAAGCGAGCACCAATATGGACACGAAGCATTACTTGTTTCCTCAAACAGATATCAGCGAGGTTTTTAAAGAGTATGGCTATATGGAGCCGGTAGATGAGAGATTTGGATCGCAGTATACAGGCATTTTATATGTTCGACTCAAATAGTAAAAAACACTTGTTTGCAATCCGTTTTAAGTTCCACTATGTTCGTCTTATTCATTGGACTACGTGTTAACCCGATTTAGCTGTCAACCTGAGTTAGGTTTTATGTTATTTGGGTATATTATTTGGGTATTATTTAAGATTATCTGTTATCCACAAATTGTGTTGCGCTGCGAGTCAGATTTGGCTGGGATTTTTTAGAAAACACTTTCTAGTTTGAAAATTCAAGGAACACAATTTTAATAAGATTGTTTTCGTTAAAAGTAATGGGGATAATCAGTTGGAAATTGATGAGAATTGCTTAATTATTGTAAATAAAAAGGTTACTATTTTTATGATTGGTAATTAAGTTATTTAATTTCCTGTAAATAGTGCACATTTTCTGCTCCAACCTGGCTAAAATAGGGCTACAGTTTAGCTGGCTTCAAAAATCGGACATACCAGTTATGGCTCAGCCTGAGGCCGCGTTCACCGGCTTCGAAAAAATCAAAACACAAGTTATGCGCTTAAAAGTCAAGGCCACATTCGATATAAAAACAGTAATTAATTCCTTCCAAAGGAAGGGGTTAATTACTACATGTTTATGTTTTGAAGTTCCATTCATCCGAAAAGCGTATACTATGTTGCGCTTTTATTTCTGGTGAACGCGGCTTACGGGGAAGAACCTGGCCAACCTGACGCTATTCCGAACTTTTTAATCATAACAAACCATGGGTTTCAATGTATTTCTTAGGTCACAATCACATAATGCAACAACTTTGTAAGGACTTGGCCACACGGGAAGCTGTTTCCAGCTTTGTATCCTAACAAACCATGTTTTACAATGTATTCCTTATGTCAAAATCAAAAACGCAGCAAAACACTCGTTGCGTTTCAAAACGAAACCCAGGCGCGTTTTTGATTTTGAATACGAATTCCAACTATGGAGGTTTCATAAGAAATATATGTTATTTTTCAGTTAGCTACTATTTTTGTTTTAGAATAATGAACACATATTGAAGCTGTGCACTGGTAAATTTATTTCCTAAAACATTACAAATACTCATGTGAACATTTAACTATAAACTATCGAACATTAACAAAATTTGAAATATCATATGTAATAGCCATTTGATAAGGAAGAAACATTTGAAGTGATTGAATATAATGAAGGGCACTCCACGACACATTTTTCAAAAAGCTTTTTATTCACCTTTATACAATATTACAATTACGAACAACAACAAAATAATGCTTTTTGAACGTTAATATTTTGCAAAAAGGTGTTCATTTTCTCCAAGCCAGCTGGGCGTTTTTTCTTTTCTAGCCAGCTTGGAGCAGAAAGGGAACACCTTTTGAGAAATTTGAAATGTTGAATATAACTAACTTACCTATAATATATTGCAAATAATAGTCTATTAGACAATTGCAAGCAAGTTTTAACAATTTTGAACTAATTATTCTCCCTAATTATTACAAAAATTAAGAAAATATAGAAAAAGGTGTTCCTCAAACTGCTAAAATCTCCAAGCTAGAACGGATTTTCTCCAAATCTCCAAGCCAGCTGGAATTTGGTGGGGAACACCTTTTTGGGGGAACAGCTCGTGGGGTGCTCTTCTATAATTTAAAGCATTAAACATCCGAAACATCCATTACGGTGTATATCATATACTGTCACTATACAATGTACTTTAAGTGCATATAACTGTAAAATACGTGCAATCACCTTAATAGTTTAGTTATACAGTCAACACAACTCCTAACCTAAATATCGATAGCAATTTCTTTCGTTTCATAAGTTTCGTTTACTCGTTTGCGTTTTCTCGTTTACGCGTTTCTCGTTTACGCGTTTAGCCGTTTACGCATTTAGCCGTTTACGCGTTTAAATTAGCCGCTTACGCGTTTTGCCGTTTAGGCGTTTAGGCATGTTGTTCTGTGTTGCATGTCGACAGATACAATAATATCATATGAATAATATTATGCAAATATGTACACATGCAAAACATTTGCTGGCTCAATTGTTAGGGGTCTCATAATTTGATAAACACTTCTTTTATTTATAAAATAGTTGCATTTCCTTTTTGATATAACCATTGTGCTTTACCAATGTGTTGATCAATTATGTCTCGTTGTACAAAATGATTCAATAGAATCTACTTGATTTCACTCCTCATTTGATATACAATGTATGGAATAAGATCTCGGGTCAATACATGATATTGAAATAAATACTTTGCACTCATTTTTGTTCTTTATGATAGTATATATCGATATATATACAGTTTATATCGATTTCGGCTAAGTTCATCATTCACTTTACATGGTGGACTTTGCAGACCCGTTTTCAGACCCGAAATCGGCTACCATTCCCAACATAGGGCATATTTAGGAAATAAGTAGATTATTGCAATGTGGAGTGTAATTGCAGCAAAGCAAGATACATCAAGTTTAATGATTATTATTACGAAAGAGTATTTCAATTTTTACCAATCGCAAAAAAATGGTGTTATTCGATCTCAAATGCACAGTAGATCAGTTACACCAAAGTTTTATTTCCACTGGGTACATCGTTCCAAGAGGGTTTTTATCTCCATCGGGTACGTCGTTACAACAGTTTACAAGAGGGTTTTAACTCCACCGAGTTCGTAGCTGCAAGAGGGTTTTATCTCCACCGGGTACGTAGTTATAAGAGGGTTCTATCTCCATCAACTACGTCGTTAAAAGAGGGCTTTATCTCCACCGGATACATTGTGTACGTAGTTACAAGAATGTTTTATCTCTACCGGGTACATTATGTTAATGTTAGCTATATAAACATTATAACATCTTTTTTTTGGTTTGGACACTTACCACTCCAACAATCACAAGTTCAGCAACGATGTTTTTGTTTCCGCAATTTATACGTTTTCCTTAATAATTTGTAAAAGAAATGTTAATAAAATTGATAATTTAAACATCATCTTAAAAAGTGTCTTTTGGGAGGGGTCCAAGTGTCTTTTGCTAGGGGTCGTAGTGTCTTTTCAAGAGGGGCCGAAGTGTCTTAACCAGCGACCGAAGTGTCGTTTTCAAAAAGTGCCGAATTTTAAGTGTCCAATCAGGGCCGAAATGGTAGAGACCAAAGTGTCCAAACATTTTTTTTCTTGATTTCTCACCATAGCTCTATATTATCGCCGATAGTGTGACTTTTCCTAGAACAATAAAAATAAATCAAGATGATAAGAAAAATAAAATAATAAATAAAATCTCTTTTTACATTTTATCATTTTAGATACATGATCAACATCTAACGATTTGATAATTGGATACTTTATGTAATTTATAAAGTCAATAAAACCCTTTCAGTTTGTTTAGCCTTTCCTGATAACATATATCTATATCAAATGCAATTGTTTTGTAAAATGATACACAGTAAAGTCACATGCAAAACAGGCACTAAACGCTCGAAACCGGCTTTTCATGTACAAAAATGTATTTTATACAAATGTTACTTAAAATGTATAGCGCGTTAATTATGTGTGTGTTAAAATGATACGCAGTAACATTCAATTAAAATTGATAAAATACATAATAAACCATCTTCGCGATTTGTGTGCCTATTTATCGTGAACGTGACTTTACCACTGTTTACTGCATAGCATTTTCCAGTTATAATTAAAAATAATGGCATTTAATAAATCTATATCAAGATAGGTAAGTTTCGCGATTTTTACCCTGTTTCACATGAACGCCGCATCACACTTACCTAAGGAACAAGTTTCTGCCCATCCTTCGTAAAGATGGATTAACTGCAAAATAAATAATGGGGTCTGCAAGGGCAGTAAACGGGCCTGCAACTTGTCCAATTTGGATAAACTTGGAGGCGATCTTGTACTCTTCACTGTTAAGATCTTGCCATGTGAAACCAGCCTGAGGAAAGTTAAGAGCGGATGACTATAACGTTTTTTTTTTGAATTCGCTTAAGGTTGCGGCTACATGAAACTAGCGATATGTTTAGCCTCTTGCGATTATCGATGTTTATTGTCTATAATATCACAGGGAGCGACAGAATTATCGCTTCTTTTTATTTTATGTATAATGAAAAACAGTGAAAATCGCAAGTGGCGACAAGAATAGATAATTTTAGGTAACTGCAGCTCAAGTGTTTTTTTCTCTGGTTTCACAATGGAAAACAAACTGTAGCTTATTTCACTGTTTTCTTTCAAGTACTAGGAGCATATTTGTGAAGACATATACCTTGTAGCCAGGTCGTAGGACAAAAGCCCTCCCGGTCAAAAGCCCTCCCGGCTAAAAGCCCTGTCATTTTTGCAAGGTAGGCTAAAAGCCCTCCCGGTCAAAAGCCCTCTCGGCTAAAAACCCTCCCATTTTTGTAAGGCCAAATGATGAAATAATCATGAACGCATTGATTCTTTAGAATAACTCAAGTATATGACATGGATCAGTTAATACTTGGCACTTTTTCATTTATTTTACATGTTAGTTAAACATATTAAGTCGACTTAACATATTGTTGCACTGAGCCCTTTCAATGTAACCACGGCCTTACCTTATTGCATTTCTCGCATTCTTTTTTCGAACCCTGTGAGGTTCCGTGGCCAATGCAGGGACCACTTGGGTGGTTGCGTCCAAATAGGTCATTTTGATTTTGATTTTGACGATGCAAAATATCGCTATGATAACCGATGGCAAGTACCAAATGGCAAATACAATGTAGCTGTGATAAGGGTGGACTAGCTGACACATGCGCACGACGGGTTGAAACTGGCGTCCGAAAATGACTTCTGTGATGTACATGTAACCCTTGGAGAAACAGGTATACAGTATTGTTGTGATACATATTATATTTAATAGTACAAATATGACTTCTTTGATGTACATGTAACCCTTTTATGAAACGACAGATAGTATTGTTATAATTTATGATACCTATAATAGTGTAATATATAATGATATACTTTATAATATAGTTAGTTGTTATGATGATATTATTATAGTAATGATAGAAATAATAATAATAATAATAAAATAATAATACATAATCACAATATGATATAAATACATACAATTCAAATTGGTATATAGATACAGTGCATATGTTAGCGCAAAACTTTGATTTCCAGCGAAACTTTAATTTCGCTTGCAAAAGATAAATTTTTCGGATTATTTTTCGGATTATGTAAATATTCTGTGTCGCAATGTTATTTATATGTATTGCATTATACTTTATCTTATACATTTATATGCCAATAAATTCGTTGGTCATCTTACCCATCTTTAAAAGGCTTTTTATGGAGTTCTATTCCATGATGTATTACAGGGTCGAAATAAACATGAAACATACTTATTTGAAGTCAAGCCACAAGTTATGGTTCTTAAAGTATCTTAAATATACTATTTTTTTCTAACATCATCAGAAACATTAATCTTTCGCTAACGAAATTAAAGTTTCGCTGGATCAATCTTTTGCGATAACATATATAAACACTCACATTGAGTCGATATGCGCCAATGTTTTAATCAAACATAGTTAACTTATAATAAACTTATAAAACTATGTTGAAAGTGTGAAAGAAGATTAGTATTCTAGGTTTTTATGATCGAAAAAAAAAACATATTACCTGGTTTAAGATGATTATCAGGGCACAGATAAGCGCAATGCTTTTCTTATTGAAGAAGCGCGGATATTTCATCGGATGGCAGAAATAGTAATACCGCTCCAATGCCATAAGAATCGTCAGATGCACCGTAATAAGAAACATGCCGACTCCAAAATCACCGGCGTAGCAAAGTAGAACAGTGGAAGAACCCACATCATAGTACGCTTTGTAGAGAATGAACGGCACGGTTGACCACACAAGCATGATGTCAACCACAGCATAAACCGCCCGTATGTAGATATACGCTTCTTGGGATTGCTTTTCTTGCTTTGTAAAGTATAATACTAATCCGTTGGCTAACGTGGCACCACCTAGGACTATTAGCAGAATTACGACGGCAGGAATCGACGGTAGTTGTTGCCCGTCATTCAAAGTGGATATTGTAGTGTATAGCATGGGAAACTCAGTGTTTATAAAGTCATTTGTTTCATTTATAATATCCTTCTCGATGAAGATGTCTATTGTTGTGATCAAATCTGGTGCAGTAAACGCGTCCATGTAGTAATAATCGGATTGTCCTTTCTCCATGATTTGTTTGTCTTTCAATGACTAGTAAATGCAGCTTGAATTCAATTGAAAAAATGACATTTCTAGACCCAATTTGACCTGTGGATGAGCTCCTATGCTGTACTTTTAAATCATAAATTATCAAAATCTATACAGAATCGTAAATTAACTCATACTCGTTTATTCCATAACTATCATCTGGCTGGATGATTGAAGAACGTTACATCAAAAGAAATAATTCGTTGATTGAAATAATGATTGCACGATTGTTGCGTGCCAATGTGTCTACCCTAACCAATGTGTCTACCCGGCTGTTTCGTACCAATATGTCTACCCGATCGTGCCAATGTGTCTACCCAAACCAATATGTCTACCCAATCGTGCCAATATGTCTACCCGTTCTTTATATAAAATCTAAGCGAGTCATGGTAATAAACCCAGATCGGAAAACAAATTATACTAATATTATCTTTCCGTGATATTTTGTAGTTCAAAATAATGAAAAAAATATATATATACGGAATATAAATGTCTGATCCAAATGCAAAATGTGAAAAGCAATTGAGCAGCTTACTTGATGCGATTGCAACAATTAGGCGTATATATCAAAATATCTGCTTAATGATAACATATGGTATTGATTGCCAATATCATTATCATTGTTCCTTTTATTGTTAGAATGCTCACAATAACTTGCAATTATTTTTGTTTACATTATTTCTATTTAAAACTGCTTATTAGTGATGAAACAATAATTGAAGTTATGAAAAAGAAAATAATCATTATAATCATTACTGATATAATCATTAATTTCACTACGATCATAACAATAATATTATGAATATTGTGCAAATTTATTGTAATAAACAATAATACAATATTTATTATTTGTCACATGTGATAAATAATAAATATTGTATTATGGTTTATTACAATAAACTAATATTGACGTTACCACAAGCATTGCTTTTACAATATGAATTACTATAAGTGATTGATGGAACAATCACTCCCCCCCCACCCATGAACATGGGGATTTTCGATTGTAATTAGATACTTAATTAGTCCTGACATCGATTGTAATCGATTATAACGACAGATTACGAGAAATCCTTTCATAAGTAATGAGCGCATAATCCATTGATCCCAAATAACATCGCTAGGATTTTAATTTCAGCCCTCTGAGACAACAATTTTATTTAAAAATCATATAATAGTTAATCTTTTTTGGACAATAAATTTGTACATCAAATGATTATTGTTTTTAGTTTTGAGAAAATGTCGCCCCTCCCATTTACTCACTGTCATCTGCATATATTCTATATAAGGTGTTACCATTGTACCTTAATGCGTTGTGTGGGTAATAGTGGGGGAAATGAAATTGTATATGTGGCAGCGAAACATTGATTTAAGCGAAAGATATCACACCAATTGAAAGATTAATTTCTCTGATGATGTTGGAAAAAATAGCATATTAAACATACTCAAACAGTTATAATTTGGGGTAAGACCTTGAATTATTATGTTTCATGTATCTTTTGATCCAATCATGCATATTAGTGACAGAAACACACTACCAGTGTGGATTATCCGTGAGTTGAGTCATGAACTGAACTTGGGGATTAATCAACTTATTTCAATTACATCATTGAGTAGAACTCCATAAAAAAAAAACTTTGATAAATTGGTTAGGTGACCTATGAATATATTGCTATACATATGTGTAAGATAAACTGTGATTAAGAGCTTACTAAACAACATTACGACACAGAATATTTACATAATCTGAAACATTAATGTTTCGTTAGCAAAATTAAAGTTTCGCTGAAAATTAAAGTTTCGCTGCGAAATATACATAAAACTCTAACTTCGTAAGAGAGGAGTGTTCATGTTTGAGCAAAAAGGGGAGATGTTCATGGGGAGAGTATACCGGTTACCATTCTTTGTTGTATTAGAGGTATAATTACCAATGACCATTAGTATTTTAACTATTATTATATCTATTATGCTTTTATTATTTTAACATTATCTGTAAAGTGACCTCAGCTAGCTATTACTTTTTTGTGAGCACAAAATAAATTCCACAAAAAATAGTCGAATGTAAAATAAGTAAAACTATTTAGAAACATAAAACAAATATAACCATGAAGTATCTGTTAACTAAACGAATTTCAAATTGTGCCTACATCATATTTTAGCATATAGAAGAATTGTGTATGAGTTTTAAAGCTGATACAACCGAAATTACGTTGAGGCTGATTCTAGCGAGAATTTTTATATAATGGATTTTTTTTTACTATGAATATTTAGAATTCATATTAAAGGCGGGTAGACAAATTGGTTCGATTGGGAAGACATATTGGTTCAGGGTAGACATATTGGCACGATTGGGTAGACATATTGGTTCGGGTAGACACATTGGCACGATCGGGTAGACATATTGGTTCGAAACAGCCGGGTAGACACATTGGTTCGGGTAGACACATTGGCACGCAACACACGATCATTGTTTGCGCTATCTGCTTTTAGAAAGCACATGTTTTAAAGTATGACAATTGTCAATGGAATATTTTTGCATTGCAAATCAGGAGTACCAAACGAACGAATTGTTAAAATTGTGTTTAATTAATATGACACATTTTAGTGTGAAACGGATTATTGTGTTACTTACAGCACTGAGGTATTATCATTTAAGTGAACACATAAGTCTTTATTTGCCAGCAAGGAAAGCTAAAACAACATTGCAAGAAACACAACGTTGGAAGCGAGATTATAACATGATGGAATTATTTTTTCCTCTATTTTCTTTATAGCGCCAGCATTGAATTAATAGGCATTAAAGAACGATACACAGTATTCAATATGCAAATGAGGAGAGGCTAATAAGCGTGACTCATTTTGAGCGAATACTGCAGTACAGTTCTTGTGCCTGTGCTCCACACAAGTATTTAAACAAAACGTCATAAAAAGTTATTATCATGCCTAATTGA
>LQRL01136680.1:7550-25642 GCA_001703475.1 Hydroides elegans | reverse complement strand
CCCCCCCCCCCCCCCCCCCAATTTTTACAAGTTATGCAAAAAGCCCAGCCTCTCCTTGTAGCGTCAAGTTACGTCGCAGCCATAAATGGCGTATCAACAATGTCAAATTGCGACGTCAACATTACGTCAAACTTTCAACGTAATTTACGCGCCATTGATGCATTTTTATGATGCCATTTTAAGAAAATCACTCGCTATTTGAGGTTTGCCTAGCCTGCGATGATTACTGGGATTTTCAGCAAGGGGGGAGGGGGCTTCTAGCCGATGGTAGGGAGGTTGTTATGTCTTAAAACCATTGCACATGCATGTTTCGTCACACAAAATAACATAAACACGTTACCTACAAGTAAATTTAGTTGTTCACAAAATAAATGCAGTACTTGATAATCGTCTATGAAAAGGAATAGCCAGTATTTGATCTTCATGAAAGAATATTTCGATTTTAAAAAGTTATTGGTGTTTAACAAGACTCTATCACTTTTAGTCAAGCAAGTGATCTGCAACCCGAATGCTAGCTTGAGCAACGCTTGTAGCTAAAACCGTGCTCAGAAACCCACCATTTGTGTTTTGAATATTTGCAGGTATTGAAGTAGGTGTTTTTACCTAGGGGAAATTCTGTGTTAAAAGGATGTCATTTCAACGTCTAGCTTCTTTGATGAGTTATATATGTGTCTAATAAACATATAACGAAGATGAAGTTACAAAGTAAGTTAAGGTAGACAGTGTATTTATTGAATCTGTGCATTAATTTATAAAGCGTACACATTATGATATTGCTTAGAACTGCAATTCTTACAGCTTATGTTTTGCTTATGCATATAACATTTACTATTTTTATGATGGAAAACTCGCTTTGAAAGATAAACAATTCAATGTTAAAGATTAACTGACTTTCTCTATTTGTGTAGTTTTATGACGCAAGTTCTGTTTGTATAATGTTGAAAATAATTTATATCTATGTCATGTGCTACAAAACACTATTATAAATGGAATTTAAATGTACACAAAATGAGACGATAACTAACAATTTATATCAGGCACATGTAATGATATTACATTTTGTGTCGGCATACTCATACGCTTGTTTTAACTATTGTTGTTTTGATATTTCAAAATTGTACTCTGATCAATTCAATTATTATATTATTAATTTATCAGAATTTTTTTCCGAAATGCATATAAAACCAGTAGAACATTTAACGCTAATACATTTTGCATTTATCGTGATATGCGATAGGCATAAACAAATACATGAAAAACGACGTTATACTGTAATGATAAATATATATAAACATAAACATCATAAACAACATAAACATCCTGGAGTATACATGAACATTTATACAAAATTACTTATCTGTAAAGTACAAAAAAGTTGGATAAAATCAATCAACAATTTGAAAAAAGCTTTATTTTTAAAGTGTATTCAATATTTCACTATTAAACTAATACAATTTGGTACTATATATAATTATCATAAGCGACTATTTACAATATGATTGCTGCTTTCTTACATTAAATACCCTTGACACTTATCCTGATATTCACAGTTATGGATGTGTTATATTTCTATTTTTACAAAGTGCTATTCAAGTGAAAATTTGTAAAAGTCACCAAAATGGTAATGTCATATAATCAAGGCTTGAGATCGAAAACATTTTTACTTCTAAATCATACCAATACAATTTACACATTTGATTTAGATCATGATGAGTAAACCAATATTCTACATTGACGAAATGTTATTTTTAGATCATATAGGTGCTGACCACTTTCGAAATACATGCTTTCTTTCAAGCTGGCTATCTAATCGAAATCGTCAATTAAGGTTTCGTAATAATTCAAAGATTTATACTATACATGAATCATTATTTCTGCATTTACTTAAGACAAGTTATAAAATCACGCCAAATGTATTCCTCAATATAGCAATATAGTTGCTTATTAACGTCACATTTCCAAATACAACACTTTTAATCACAAACGTCATGTGTGCTCCACGATGACGTTACATAATTTCAATAATTAATCAAGAATATTTCATGAAGTGCTTTACTGATGTCATATAATGTCACCGTTTTCACAATGACGTCAAGTCATTTTATCACAAACTTCACATAGTTTCTTTCCTCAGAGATTCTTATTTGTTTCTTTAAAAAAGTGTAATTGTCAATGCTGCCAAAAAATGTTTCCAATGACGTCAATGCACCACATCGTAACATAATCAACTGTGTCCATTATTAAGCAATTTTTTTTGGTGTCGTTAATAGTTTCCTTTGTTTTACTCACTGATAATTTAAAGTTTTAACATTGGCGCCAAACGGTTTTCACAATGACGTCATACAGACTCCTCAATTCGTCAAATAATTTTCAAGTTTAGATATCATCATTTTCTTCTTTTGACATCTTAGGTGAATGATTTTGCGCTGAATTTCCTCACTAAAAAATGTTTTCTCGATAACTTCACATCGGCTACACAAGAATAAAACATAATTTCTAAACTGATATCATAAATAGTCTCACATAGTTTCCGAATTATGTCACATGGATTCGTCCGCGATGTCACTGAGCTTCTGCTTCTTTGCCTGTGGTTCATATTCATCCACATTGTAGCGATTGAATTTCATCAGCTCCGGAAATGTTCTTTTGCGAGGGTTGCTGATCAAGTTGTCGCCTCTCTGAAAATGGAATAAATGCATAATGTTGTTTATATAAAAGCCTAACTACAGTTCACACAATTGTTTTGTTGAAAATGACGAATTTTTAATTATGCAATAAAAACCATTTCAACGAGTAAATATCATGCATTTCTGCTCTTGACTCCTATACGAGTAAATGTACCACGAGTACTTTAAATTAATTACATTCAAGGTCAACTTAATGTCGTTTATATGTTATATTGATTGCAAAATAAACAAACATATAAAAACACAAATAATAGGTCTACCTGTCTTGGAGTTAGTTTCGGGCTTGTCATGTGCCAATGTTCATCTGAGATACCACGAAATCCTTTAAGTAGCCACTCTCCATCTCCATACCATTCATTGTTCTCTTCATCCTCTTTGATATCACGATCGATCTTACTTGCTGTCATTTCCTCTATTTCCTTTATGATAACATCGCATCTGTCAACAAACGCATTGGTGCGACGCTTTACGGATTCTATCTGGGTCAGATTCGTATCGTTTTCGTCGTTACAAGATCTCTGAATTAGTTCACTCTCTTTTTTCAAATCTGCTATCTGGGTTTTGTAGCTATTCACACGTGATAGCTCATCCATCGCTTTGGTCTTTTCGATTTCTTTTGATTTGATCCATTCTTGGTGTTCCGCCATTTTGGTTTTCAACAAATGGCTAGCCTCAATTGCAATTCTTTTCAAACAAACATCTCTTTGCTTAGTGATCGTACATATTGCCTCATCGTTTTCCTTGATCAGATTTCTCATTGATTTGACCCAGGCATAAGGGGCTTCGAAGAGTGACTTGATTAAAGAAGGGTCTTTCTTAAGACATTTCCAAGTGATGAAAGTAGGTTGCGTCGTATTTGGACTTGGCCGTTGTGTTTTCGCTAAGGTCTCTGATTTGTTATTCTTCCTTGATTCATTCTCTCGTCTGTGGATCTTTTCTTGGGTTCTTTCCGGTTGGTTTATTTGCTTAGATACCGACTCTGTTTGTGTGATTTGCTCTGGAACCTTCTCTATTGTGTTGATTCTTCCTGATTCCTTCTTCGATTTGTGTATTTCTTCTGCTTCGACCTCTGTTTTGCTGATTGTCTCTGCTACATTATCTCTTTGATTGCTTTCTTCTGGCGCCATTTGCCCCATCCAATTCGAATAAACATACGATGTTGTTTTGTGATGGTACTTCACAATAACATCTTCTTCCTTGACATGTACAGTGAAAGTTGGATGATCTAGGTGATGGGATTGAGTGATCTCATTGTACCTATCTTTGAGCTTTTGCAGATCCATTTCTAGACTTTGATCATCATCCGATACCATCTTTAGGACATCTCTATCTCTTGTGATGCTTTTGATTTTTCCGACAAAGTCCTGAATCTTATCTATTTGTCTCTGGATCGCATCGGTGCGTCGGGATATCTTGGTGATATCTTCTTGGCACACATCGTACACATATGTTCTGGCTCTCAGGTAAATCAATCTGATATCTGACGAAAAGTGGACGTCAAAGTATGTGTCGATTTTGGCCAGGGTTGTGTCCAATGTGCTTTCAACACGTGCAGAGTAGTGCTCTAACTTTTTCTCCATTTCTTCCAAGATGACTCGACATTGCAAAGAGGTTCTACGAACGTCTTTATCTTTGGAAATTGTTTGTGGATTGATTTCTGTTAGAGTCTGAATTGCCTTTTTCGGTTGAATGCCATCTGGTTTGTCCCTTTTAGGGTTGGTTTCGATGATACCATTCTTAAACACGACTGAGTTCTCTCCTCTCAAGCAGGTAACTTTCAGGTTTTTTGTGTCTAATTTGAAATCTATCTCGAATCGCAATTCCTTATCTTTCCAAAACATGCTCTTCCTCAATATGTTGTCAAACTCTGCGTCGAACCCACGAAAATAATCGACCAAATTAATGTTGCATCTTGTCGATATGTCCTCCATTGCTGGGCAATCCATATATATTATTCCTATAAGTTTCTGCAGTTTCTCTTTGTAGTGCCATACGTTGTTTAACTCTTTTCGAGCTTCCTCTCTCACAAAATCCCCTGCCTGCTTGAATTTGTTACCCAGTTTGAAGTCTTGTGAGTCATTTTCGTAATTTAAAATTGATTGGAGCGTTTCGTTCATCCTTTGTTCGATACGTGTTTCATATCCTTTAAGTAATCTAGCGATAAAATTAATGTGCCGTTTATGATACGCCAATACACTGCAATAAATAATATCTCAAATGTAACAGATCCAAATTGAATATAAAAGTTGACTATTTAGTGTGACATTGATACATCGTGCATTAATGTGTCATTATTCTAGACAACAATGCAACACTTTTCATTCAACAATATCTTATTACGAATTAGATAGCCGAAGACTATTATTTCTAGTTGAATGTTCTATTACATATTCCTTACTCGATATTTGAGTGGGCGATTGAGAATTATCATAGATTCGAGAAAGGGTTCAATCACATGATGTGTAAAAATGTGAAAAATGCCATTTTATTATGGAACAATGAAATATGAAAATATCACTTCACTACAATGCACAACATGTTTACTCACTCTGATAATATTTTCGTTTGCCCTGGAACAAGCGGAATCTTTTCTATGCATATCATATTCCTAATTTGATAAGCTTTGGGTGTTAGCTTTATTGTTTGATGCTCAATTATTTCCTCGATTAAGGATGTAGCAAATTGTGAGATATCCCAAGCCTTGTTGTTCCCGATAGTTCTCCGTGACCCACTGATCCGATTTACTATAGTCAAATAGGAAGTTATTTCGTCTGCGAATCGATTAAGACATTCTCTTTCTTGTTTGATTGCTAATCTATCTGAATTATTTAAATCTTTGTGATATTTCAGGGCTTGGGCGGCTAAATCGTTAGTTGCTAGACGCAACAAATCGATACATTTATTCAAGACCACGGATTGCCTTTTTGTGGGATTGTATCTAAAAAACAATGAGAACATATAGTTTCATATGATTAAAGAATCAAATCAAATGAATATTCAGTCATTTCAAGTTCATTGTCATTAGATATATGGTATGGTCATGAAACCCATATTAAGTGTTAAATATCCGGAATATTGTTTTAAATCTAGCTAAAGATGAGAAACCTTTGACAAGGATTATTGATAGGCAACGACATGATACAATTAATTTTAAGAACCACAAACAGCTTTAGGATTGAATATTAAATGACCTGATATTGCTTATTTTATATATAATAAATACAGTTTGTTGTAATGATGTGACATCAGGGTAATTAATTATATCGTTCATATGATGTATTTTGCTTAATTATTTTATAAATAATTTGCAATGCTGATATAAAATGATATTGCTAAAATAAATGTTTGTATAAATGTTTGAGATGTATTAATAAAGTCATTATCTTATCAAACAGTTATAATCTTAGTGCAACAATCATTAATAGTTTTATTCAATTTTAATTTAGCAAACACGGTTATTTGCATTCTCAAATATCAACTTTTCAGCTTTCATCTTAAGGTTTAATAAAGACTTTTCAATGATTCAACAATCCAAGGTTGTGTTTTTAAAGTGGAAAGTAAAAAGTAACTCGGACATTTATTCAGGAAAGCGGTACAAGAATAAATATGTATGTCTATTATATTGTTCATTTTCACGATATAGTTTGGTGATCGAGAAAGTATACAATTACTTTTGAGACATGATTTTGAAATGTGTTTTCATGTTTGAAATCAAAATATTTACAAAGCATTAAACAAACAAATTATTTATGATATATACGTTTTACCTTGCTTTATCCAAAATTGGTTCCCGAATCTTATCTGGAACGGGTGGTAGGCTCTTTCTGTCATAATTCCCTATATCAATAAAAATTTGGTAATACTGTCAGAAATGCTGTCTTTGTTCGAGTAGAAAAATATATTCAACTAATTAACAATTTTAGTTGTTCCATTTTTATGAAGTTTTCTGTAACAACGCCACAATAGATGAATTCAATATTTGAAACTTCTATAAAACAAATACAAACCTCCTTCTACATATATAAAATGTAGATCATGCATTCAAAGATAGTTAACATGTAGTATATGTAGAATTCCTTAATTTGGGCATAATATATGGATTATTTTAGCAAACAAAAAATATGAATAAATTAAGCCTACCAGCATGTAGTGTTCTGATTCGTCCATTATCTGCAGTAGAGAAATATATAATAATTTTATTTACCAATTCCTATGTTCAATACTTGAATTTGTGTAAAATGACCTATTATTAATGCACTATAAAAACGTTTTGCTTTTGAAATAGAACTGTTCAAAGTGAGATGACTTCAACTTTCCAACACATACTTATAAACAATAAAAGAATTGAAAATGGGCTAGCCTAGTGATAATGTAAGCATGTTTTGCATAATTTTGGCAAATAAATATTGACGATTGTTATTTCTACATTTTTGTTCGGTCTAAGTGTTCAAGCATACAGTTGTGTTTGATAAAAATTAAAATAAAACACTTTTCACTTATGCAAAAGCTTAAATCCCCTATATGTTAAAAATGCAATTAATCTTATAGATATCATTTATTTATATTGTATTAACAGTTTGCAGAACAACGCCTTATATTAAATATATCTATATTCAAGTGCAAGTGTATATGTGTATGTATGCAATAGTATATTTTTACATTCATATACCTCAACGAACAAACTTTCGCTAAACAACGGCATGTATATGTTACCCACTCTACAATTTAAACAAATATAACCATTATTTTTACTGTTAGAATAGTATTTTTCAACCCTATTTAACCCTAAAATCTGGGTTGTTTTTAAAAGAGGAGTGGATATTTGCCGGTATATGTCTACGCTTTAATGCTGATGGCATCATCTAATGTGGTTAAATTTCTTGCATATCAAAAAGTGGTACGCACACTTGTTATGAATAGTGATTATGTAAGTGGCACATGCACAATATGCGAGGCAAACTAATGTTTATGTGTTATAACCAAATAAACCTCAAATCATTATACGTGATAACCTATGGGAAATCAAGACAATTATAGCCTTACTTGCATTATTATAAATGCACAACCACTGGCATATGTCCTTGAGTTTTTTTAATATGTTATGAATAATCATAATATTTAATGTATATTAAAGAAACATAAAACTGCTATTCACATTCCACTACAATGTAAAATGTTATAAAGTCTGTTTGAAATAATTTGGCACAGTGTTTTTGCACCATATGCGATTATTTCTTTTGCAATCTTGGAACTTTCTTTGCAGTAGATCCATGCATAGACACGGCGATTTTCAATGAAATAATGTTTCATTTGTTTTGTATTATTACTTATAATGATTATCGAAAAATTGAAATCGTTAAAAAAACCAGACTTTTTTGTTCCGAAATATCGTGTGCAACTGATTATCAATAAATTAATCAGAATGATGGGCAATGTGTGACATTTTCAAACAAAAAATTTAATAGATCTCTATTAATCATGTGGGCCTAGACAAGAATCTTGATATGGTTATCAACCAATAGAAAACATTATTTATGCTTACATGCAGAGGCATGCTTGATTGATAACTATCATCCCAATGCAAGACAAACACCTATATTAGAAATCATATATGGTCAGTTTTCAGTACCACATTTGCATGTATGCAGGGGTATGACCGGTTAATTATATTTCTTCCATATGAATAGCTCTACATTGTATATATTTTTTTGAAAATATACGTAAGAATGGCAAATAAATATATTGCTTATATTTTATTCAAGGGTTTAACTACTTAGAAAAAGAGAGTCAGAGCCTAGTTTGTTGATCCACAAATTAATAAAAAAGACAATAGATATTTTCGGTAGTTCAGATAGTGCTCTCGGAGAATAATTAGGAACAAATACAAGATTAATGAATCAAAGGTAGAAACCAAAAAATAATGTCGAGTCTAAGTTTGATGAATTTGATTAAGACGTTAATAAAAGAACGTTTCTTTATTCAGTGAAACGAAACATTGAAGTGGAATAATAACTGAAAGGTACTTTCAAGGATAACAATGATAGGGTTCAAATAAAAAAAACCTGAAAAATGATTTGAAGGAAAACCATGCTATAGTTCAAATACAAACATCGGTAAAGAAAGTGATTTGAAATAATAGTGAGTATTTTTGGGTGTATATTCATATTATAAGGGTTAAAACTATTCCTTTGTACCCCATATATTTGGGGCATGTATCTAGGCACCCCACACCGAACGACCATTTAGTAAAATCCTGCAAAATTATGAGCCTGTGCCAAATTATTTCAAAGAGACTTTATAACCCGGGCCTTGCATTAATTAAGCAACTTATTGCAACTAAATTACTTGCCTTAAGTGTTTCGATGTAGTTCAAGGACCTTAATAGCTTAAATGTTTTTAACATCGATTATGGTCATAGAAACAAGCAATTAAGATTAAATATTCAAACTTATTTCTATATCTATTTATAAATATTATAAAATATGCTCTGTATTATTATAAGGTAAAAGAGATTGAATTGTATATTACCTGCACTCCAGTATCCATTTGGTTTTACTAAGTTTGACTCTTTTCTTAAGAGTAATTCCTCTTCGAAAATCATTTGCTTTGTTTGAGGGCTGAAAAAATAGAATATGCATAAATAGCCTGTCGGAATTTTTATGTGTGTGTATCTATGCTATTTTAAGCTTTGCTGACGTAGCAACCTTGTGTGGTTATATACAACAAAATTATAAAACAAGTAGATTTGTTGTTCCTTTCAAATAAATATGTCTCTTTCTATCGCATTACACTGAATTGTTTTCATTGATTTGCCAACACCATACCCCACACACCAGACCTTTTTTTCAATATTAGTTTTATCACCTGTATTGAAGTATCCTATCTTTATGATTTATTTGATGATTTATTCGATGATTTGTTTCTCTTGTCTTATTATCTTCTTTTTCACAATAAAAAATGTGACATAACTGTTTCAGAGCAGTCTATGTGTTTCTTTGCAATCAAGTGTATACCTTACGTTTATGCCACATATATTTTTAAAGAGCGTGGTACAAATAAAGTATATGAATAGCTTTTGGGGATATTTGTGCATGTGCTATTATGTAATCAATAGATTTGCTGACGTATATACCCTACGTGGTTATATGTCACATGTATTGAGGATTATAGATGCTTGTATTTTGATTAAGAATAATTTATATATCAATGAAATGCTACAATATCCGGATCTCGTTTATGCTATCTATTCCATTATCATGTAACCATTTTCTTTCAACAAATAGTGTACCTTTCAATGCTAAAATGCGTCAAATTCGTACACCAGACAAGCATATTTTTATTCAAGATTGAGTATAACGAATGAGGTATTATTCTTGTTTTATAACATTTAATAGTTAACTGAGTTGAAAATTGTTTTTGCGATAGTGAGCTATTCATTGAATTTGTTTATTAAGCTGTGCGTATTTAATTTATAGCACCATTTCATGCTTTGAAGCTTTACTTTGGTGAAATAAAAAGTTTCGATTATTATATAATCACGTTCATTGTCATCTCTCGTGCACTTTTCATATGATTGTATGCCATTGATTATCGAAAACTAGTTTAGATTTATAGGTGTTTATGGTATAATTCGTATTCAGAAAAAAATCATTGAGAGAAAGAGAACACCTTTACCTTCGAATATTCCTTTAATGAGGTGTTATGTATTGGTTACTGTGAATTGATTATCCTTGAGTAAATAGAAAAAGCCTTACCAAATGAAGCCGGATAGGAGTAGCAATGAATCGAGATGTAACCTAATGAAATAAGAACAACTTAACATTAATACACTCAATGGAACATGATGATGCGATATGAATGTGTATGTTAAATAAGAATGGAGTCGGCCTTAAATCGCAAATTTTGACCAAATCTATTCATTATTTTTAAGAAAAAAGGGCCACAGTTACCCCTGTAATATTGATATAGATTGAAAATGTCTAAATCAAATTAAATATGCCCAAATGAAAGTGTCTGAATATCGAAAATAATCGAAAAGCTCTTTTTCATTAGAGTTAGTATCTAATGTTAAAAAAAAAGAAAATGTCCAACATATTTGAAATATCTCTCACAAATTTTCAGGATAAAAACTCATGAGAAAACGTAGATTAACATTTTTCTTTTGCATGTTTCTTTTTGATAAATTATGCGAGGCTGTCATTGCGGTTTATCTGCCATAATTTGATGCAAAGTTTAAACACCTTATTTACACCTTAGGATTGTCCACAAAGAAACTTACACTTGGATAACTGTATTGGCTGTTATGATCTCTGTCGTCTACCAACACTATCATTTGACAACACACTATATGTGTCTCAATTGAAGGCTAAATCATAGCCCTCTCTGAATCTCTGCAGCTGACATATCTATATAACCATACCAATGGCGTCAGCTGCCTTATTTTCTCCTAATTCACACGCATCTGCTTTCAAGTGCTATGACAGGTTATACTTTGGAGCACTTGCTAGGCGTCTGTCTTCTTGTTTTGAACGTTGGTCTCGGCACTGCCATTTCTTTTGATGACTCAAACGCACGTTTCTTTGATAACGGGATGCAACACCACAGTAGTAGTAGAAGTAATAGTAGTAGTTGTTGTTGTAGTAGTAGTATTGAGCTTAATGCCACACTTCAATTAAATAAACACAATTCAAATATTCCCTTTTGAAGCTCAGATGTTAGAATTTTCTTGACGTTATGGCCATCTCAATTTATTCAATATAATAATCTCTCACAGCAGGTCGAAAACTTGGTTTAAAATGAAATAACATAAGCCCTGATTAACATAAAAAAACACTTTTCTATCACACAAGGTAAGTCTTGTTTTTATTTTGATCCGGATATCACGACTGTGTTTTTAAAGAGAAAAAGTAACATATAGTCATATAACAGTATAACAATATCTTAAGCAAGGTCTGAATGTATTTTTTTTTGCTAGCAGGCAGACTCTGTAAGCCAATTTTTTTTTGCTAAATTATGTGCGCCATTCAGGTTCATAATTAAGAATCAGAACAAATATGACTTCAAAAAAAATAGAAATTACCTATATTATGGGTCGATACATGGATATCTATGAGTCTGTATGAAACGATTTTTTTGTCTATTTTTGGGATGGCAGGTCGAATGCAGTTGTTGCTCAAATTAACAACAACAACACCTAAAAATTATTTAAAGGCTCGTTGATTTTATAATCTACATTGGGCATCAATAAAGTAAAACTTTGATCAAACAGATAGTTTCGTCCCTTTTCAGTAATTGAAGGGCACCCCATTACCAAACTTTGAAAAGTGTTAATTTGAGCATAAATGACTAAATACAATGAAATATACAATAAAGGAAGGGGTGCTTTAAAATCGTTGTTCGCCCACAATTGGTCAAGTCGGTTCTCGAAGGTTATCGAATTCCTTTCATTCACAACATCATCAGGGAGCTAATTCCAGATGTTGACGATTCTTGTGTAAAGGAGAATTTTCGTATGTCCTTATTGGGTCGGAACTTCAGCATCTTTAGACTACATCCCCTTGTAGTTGCAGCATTGAACTTGATTACAAGCGTAATATTCTCGTTGTATTTATTGGGATTGGGTATGTTTCAATCATCGCACCTCGTGTTCGTCTGTAGATAAGGTTTTGTAGCTTGAGTGTTTGAAGAAGTTCGGTGTATGTTAGATTATGTAGCTTCGGTAGCCATTTGGTTGCGCGTCGTTATACCCTTTCAACAGCCTTGATGTTTTTGGCTTTGTGCAGATTCCACACGGCATTTGCGTACTCGAGCTGGGGGGGGGGGCATACAAACAGAGTTATAAACATATCTTCGTCCATAAACGTGAAAGCGCGTCGAATCATACCCATGGTTTGATTTGCTTTATTTATCTTATCCTGTTTATGGGCCATAAAATGTTGACACGAGTCTACGACTATCCCCAAGTCCTTCATACTATCAATACATTTAAGTTCATTTCTTACATTCTTTGAGATGAGATGATATTCGCTCTCTCTCTAGTTTGCGGTTACCTAGCGTTGACAGCTTGCATTTATCCGGATGAAAATTTATTATCCAATTCACAGACCAGTTTTGTAGATTATCGAGGTCTTGCTGCAGTGCTTCGACATCTTTTCGATTTGTAATTGCGTTGAACTTTTTTTGTGTCCTCTGCAAACAGGTACGCGTAGCTCTTGATCGCATCGGGTAGGTCATTTATGAAAAGAACGAACAGGAGGGGTCACAGGACACTCCCTTAGGGTGTTCCACTTGTCAATTGTCCTGCAGTAGACGGGGATCCATTAACTAACACTTGTTGGGTTCTGCCATTCAGGGAATCTCTTATCCAACCAATGATGTCACCAAGATTCCATAGCTTTCTTTTTTGCCGACAAAGCGTCTTTGTGGAACCCGGTCAAATGCTTTCATACAATCCATATTTTATATCGATTTGACCGTCTATATCTAGAATTGTAATAATAGTCTATATTTTCATATTTTACATTTGTTTTGAAATTACCAACATTTTCCTTGCTCATGCGCACACACTATTATTAAACCTGAAAATTGTTATTTATATTTTCATGACAATATATAAACTTATATTTTAGTTAAACTTGTCTAGCTGCTTATCTCTGAATAAAATTGATATCAAATTTGTCGGGAGAATTAGCAAAAGTAAAGATATTAATTAAAATTCTTGAAGATAAAAGACCTTTTTGAAAGTTTGTAATTAGATCGAATTTGAAAAGGAATACAATTTGTTGAGGCACACCTGGTGGATTGCTCTGCGTAATAATTGTTACTTTCAAGCAGATTTTTTTTTGCGTTCCAAAAATAAATTTACGGGATAATTTAATTAATTGACTCGCATTTTCACAAGACTCGTTTAAGCTTTATAAATAATGTTTTAATTAGCCATATGAATAGTATACAAGAGGAAAACATAACATTAAATCACTTTGAATGTTACTAAGGTTAATTTGTCAAAAGCATGCTTCCTATTTCGAATCCTTTGCCTTTAAATCAAGAAAATTTTGTGAAATTGTGAGCGATAATGTAAGATACAGTTACAAAAAATCGCGCGATATTGATTAGTTTTGAATTTTAAAGTCAAATAGTCTTTCTCTTTTATCGTCAACCTGACGTGAAAATGCGTATATCAGTGCAAGTGTACCACTTGTAAGGTCATATCTCGGACAATGACAATGCCCTTTTTAGTTTCAGGTCACACATTGATTGAGGGCACTCTTAAGAGTTGCGGTGTCCGTCTGTCATCGCATTCAAACCTTGGTCCTCTTTGGAGTTTTCTGCTTAGCCAATCAGCTCAATTTTTCTTTTCAAATATTCTTCTTTTTACGCACTGACGATATTCTCATTTCAATCTCCGCACTTTTGTTCTAGGTCTTGCTTGTGAACTTTCTTCGAATGACCTCTGAATTTTTCGTGCTTCATCTACAAGACTTTGTCAGGATTGATTTTGTAGGCGTTGTTCATCAGTTTATATGTTTCACGCATATCCATACGGTACAGTTGACATAGTTTAATCAGATAATCAACATACAAGAAGAAATTATTGGATTATCCAATCAATCAGATTATACGAACTGTGGTGATTTTCGGGTATTGATCACTAACATCCAATAACATTGCCAATATCCTTTTCCTCCCGCCGTCTCTCTGAGACGGCGCGAATCCCTCAGTTCCATATTAGACACCTAACAGTACACACCTACCTCCGAGCAAGGCCCGGGCCAGTGTGACAAAGGAACTCCACTGTCAACTATCACAGGTATTTGACATATTTCATATGTCAGCAACAACTGACTTCTTATATACGATTACGAGGACAGCTACTTGGGTTTTGTAGTACCCAAAATCACTACAAATGGTGCCCCGAGTGAGGACTTAAGCTGTCTCGTGATTGTTTATAATGTCAGTTGTTTATTTGTGATCAGGCACTTTATGTATGTACTTTTTGTATGTATTAATTAATGTATGTGTTTGTAGTAGGCTCATTCGATTTATTTATTTGATATATCATTTGTATGTGGGTTATTTTACATGTATTTTTCAGTTTTCATATATTTGTATAATTTGATTAATAGTTTTGATATATGACACATTTGTTTGAACTTTGGTCAAACATACTCAGCTTGTGTCATATGCTTGTCTTTGCTTAGCTCTTGAAAATCTGAACATTTCTGTGATCAGTATTTTCCACTTTAAATAATTTATTTTCATAATCCTATACTTGATTCATTTATTTTATGAAGTGAATTTTCTTTTTGTTTGAAAAATACAAATGTGGCGTGGATATTGATTTTCTTGTATTGCTTAATTTTATCGTAGATAGACAATTCATTTGATACATATTTTAAATAATATTAAAATTGTATGATCATATGTTTTCTTGAGGTTTAATTCGTTCTTTTGCTGAGTTTTCTGGATTGAAACTGGTGGTCTTTACGCAGGATTTATGCATGTATTGGATATATATTGTCTCTAGTTTATTTTCAACTTTGCTTATTGACTTAACTGTGTTCAGCTTCGATTTGCATTTGTATTGAAATATCACTTGGATTTGAAGTGGAAGTTTAGTTTCTTATCAACCAATATAGGTAATATTTATGAATATTATATATATTATTTCGCTGGTAGAATAGAGTCTGTCGCCAAAGTGTCTAAGTGCCTTTTTGCATATTCAAATACATAATTCCAATTGCCATATTTTATCATCATTTTCATTTGTACTTGCGTTTATTGTTTGTTTCAGTACTAATTTTGTTTGATTAACAATCCCTCAAGCTTTTAGATTGAATTATCTTAAAACCGGTTGATAAATTTAAAATAGGAAATAGACATTAAATTAAATTCTAGAAGTAAAGATGGATAAGAACATTGATTGGATAGATAATCCCTGCTTTAAATCAATAGGAGGAAATGATAGGCCAACTAAAAGTCAAGGGGTTCAAGATAATATCTATCTAGAGAAAACTGTAAAAACCTCAAAAATCAAAAATCGTGACAAAAATCGTGACCTAAACTTCGCTCCAAAAACTTACGATAGGGAGAACCGTAACTTCTTAGACCGGTTCTTTAAACCGAATAGGGACTTCTATACTCGGAACAAGAATTGCGCCAAAGTTTCTTTGAAATGTTCATCGAAGAGTAAATTCAGAAAATTACATTTTAGAACGCGAACCGAATATATTCAAAGCAAGCGGCCACCAATAAAGCTAAATAGTTGCAGAACTATGGCAGTCCCCGGGACAGTCAGCCGCTTGAAACAGATTTCTGATATACCAACTCGAAGTAAACATCAAGAAATTATTAAAACATGTGGCCAGTTAGAAGATAAGATAGGAATTCTCCGGGGTGGAGCAACAATTACGGGCTCAAACATTGTGTTTTTCGAAGCCCCGACATTTTATGTAGGGCCATACAAAAACCTTTTTATTGTGGAGCAGGGCAAATCGCCCTTGGCCTCCCACTCAGATAACAAATAAGATTATTCTTATAAAGACTTCTAACGAGCAATCGAAGAAGCTTGTATATTTGCACATATTTATGTTTATAGTTTCTTATCAATGTCTTTAGGCCTGTACCGTAATGAGAAATCATGCGATGCACCGATCCGTGTGGATGATGTGTGACTTCATAATGAGTAATCATATGGAGTGACCCATTCCTGTATTTTGATATATTAACCGTTTATTTACTTCTGTACTTATTTGTTATTAACTCTCTAATGAGGACTCATTGTGGCTAGTTGTTTCCCTTGTTTCATATATACGAGAATATTAGTTTAGATCCTCTTAGTGAGACATAACAAGATGGTCTACAATTCTTTCATTTAATAAATTATATTCATATAATCGTCTTAATTTATGCGAATGTTTATATTTAAATAATAAATGTTTATGAATGGTTGTTCCATAATGCGAAATCATGTGTGGCAGCCTTGTAATATTTGACGGAATTGTTCGTCAACTCGAGGTAATTAACTAAAATCCTTCACTTATGTATTGTCTTTATTGTCTTGACTTTTTAATGAGAAATCATTGAAAGTAATATGTTATATTCATTCTGCCTTGCTTGGCTTAACAGCTCCGATCATCTCAATGAGAAATCACGAAATGGTCTATAGGTTATTTGTTATTTAACTTTTCGTTTCCCGCATATTAAATGTTCCTAAAAAAATAACGGGGTCGAGTGTGGTGATTTTCGGGTATTGATCACTAACATCCAATAACATTGCCAATATCCTTTTCCTCCCGCCGTCTCCCTGAGACGGCGCGAATCCCTCAGTTCCATATTAGACACCTAACAGTACACACCTACCTCCGAGCAAGGCCCGGGCCAGTGTGACAAAGGAACTCCACTGTCAACTATCACAGGTATTTGACATATTTCATATGTCAGCAACAACTGACTTCTTATATACGATTACGAGGACAGCTACTTGGGTTTTGTAGTACCCAAAATCACTACAGAACTTCATGTTCGAGTTATGTTAGTTAAAAGGGTATAAACCAGTAATAAATATATGATAAATGGTTATATTTCTAAAAAGTTATATCAGGATAACTTTTTTCATGATTCATACGTCTTATTCAACGATTATTTGCAAGAATTATATTTCGACCACGTGACGTTATTCGGATAAAATGTGACTTGATTGTGTAAAAAGGCTTTACTAATCGAAATTTCATCACTTTATCAGTTTAACAGGTTTAAGATTGAATTTTACTTATTAATCCAGCTTTCGTTAAACGAAAACTGGGTTTGTGAGATCGGTCGGTGTCGTCCGCCGTTAGTTAGTTAGTTAATTAGTTAGTTGGGTAGTAAACTTTTTCATAAAAACCTATCTTCTCCAGCAGTTTTGGTCGTAGAGCTTTCAAACTTTAACACAAGCTTCTATAGGGTCACCTCATTATGGATTGTGCTTTTGATGACGATCGAAGCATTGTGGTCGCCATGTTGGACTCCGCCAATTTGGTCTTATATATAGTAAACAACTCTTAGCTATATAATCTATCTCCTCCCACAGTTTTGGTCGTAGAGCTTTTAAACTTTAACACAAGCTTCTATATGGTCACCTCAGTATGGATTGTGCTTTTGATGACGATCGAGCCATTGTGGTTGCCATGGTTGACTTATATATTGTAAAAAACGCTATATAATCTATCTCCTCCCACAGTTTTGGTTGTAGAGCTTTCAAATTATAACCAAAGCTTCCTTATGGTGTCCCCAACCTTATTTGTGCTTTTGATGACGATCCAGCCATTGTGGTCGCCATGATTGACTTCGCAAAAACCGCCAATTTGGTCTTCTATATAGTGAAAAACTAGTTGCTGTTGAACTTATCTCCTCCCACAGTTTTGG
>LQRL01136675.1:0-12744 GCA_001703475.1 Hydroides elegans | reverse complement strand
AACCCCCCCCCCCCCTCCCACCCCGCACTTGCCCATCCCCCCTCCCCCTCACCCAGTTTACTCTTTCCCCATAAATCCTTGTAACCAATAAATTATACATATTGCATTCTGTTTATTAGCTCAAATATAAGTCTTACCGATTTATTGCCAATCGTCCTGCTGTTTTTGTAAGCCAGTCCGACGTCACAGGAACTCCGGAATTCGCCATAAACTGTGCATATTTCACAAGCTGGCCCTCATCATATGAAGACAACGCTGGCTTCTTTCCTTGCTTTTTGAGTTTTCTTTTTATTCTTCTTTGTAGGCTTGATTTTGGCACCTTGCATATGGAGGCAGCTGATCGTATACTGCTTCCATTGTTCACCATTTCACTCGCACGATCCATATCATCCTTATCATAACTTTTCAATTTTCTCCCCATTTTGACGATTATTTACCAAAAGTTTCCGTAGATTTAGATAAAATTTAATATTGTCTATTTATCCCCAGTAATGTACGTCTCAATATTGAGTCAACACAAACTCTGTCATATGCACTCAAACACGTGGAGACTCACATTTGCGACCTTATTACAGGACCCTAGTGACCGCATAAAAGTCTAATGAATGACACTCTGTTAATAGTCTACATGTTTAGTCTGCAGTCGGACAATATAACAACATTGATGTAATATTGACATGATTGAGACTCACATTACGCGACCTTTTTAAAGGTCTTTATTGACCGCATAAAAGTCTAATGCATGACACTCTATTAGTAGTCTACATGTGCGGTGAATAGCTGGGGAGGTACAACAGGAGAGCATTATAATAACAGTGATATGATATTGTCATGAATTCGTTTTTTTAACAATGCATATGCATTTTAATCACTTTTAAATATTAATTTCTTTTTGTGTCCCACTTCAAAATAATTTGCAAACAGCGATGAGTGTTCGCATTTTCATTTATGTGCCTTTATTTGAGCAAATAGTAGTTTTTTGAAAAAAAGTTTTAATTAAGGAATGGTTCACCTATATACTTGCCAAAGGAAATAAGTCTAGGGTATTTTGTTTCAAAGTTCTACGCCATCAAAGTGTATATTTTTCATATAGTGTCCCGCTTCATCATAAATTGTTCTAACATTAAATGGGAGAACCAAATCTAATATCATTATAAATGATAGTTTTAGTGCGAAAACCGGTGAACACTCGTTGTCACTGTTCGCGCATAAAATAGGCACGATTTTTTCATTCTGTACAGAGCTTTAAACGAAATCAAATGCTATATTGACCGGTGACAAATATGCAAATGCAAACGAATCGACAAGATATTTGACCAAAACTATTTCTACATATTTTACTTGCATATGCAGTTCGACATGGCGCATGGCTTAAGTCATAAATGCTATGATCATTTATAAACTTTTCTCGGTGGTCAATATTATGGTGCGGACAAACACTTGCGGACAGACGTTTGCTGGTCTCGGTGAAAATAAAAGATACTATTTATTTTTAGAAATCCATGGCCAATTAGTGATGGATATCGACTACCTTGTTTATTTTAACAAACCAGTCTATCGTTTAACCCTCTTGTTGGAAACGCAAAGAAAAACAATAAAATGGTTTGATTTTTTATTTAGGTAATTATATCCGGGGCCCGACATAACAACTACATGTATAATGAATAAGCAATAAAATATGCATTACGAAACAATATGATTTGTAGTTATTTCTTATAGATTAGATCAATTGACAAATAATAATTATAAACAAATATAAGAATATAAGACAATCATTTTATTAATAAGATCAATTTCAGGTTCAAATGCTTTAAGGCATATTTTATTAGGCATAAAACATATCGAATTCTCAGTTTTCCGGTAAAATATGTGACATAAAACTGACACTTGATGCTTTTGATCATTTGAAAATTATGATAATAAGTCAAACTGATAAGCCATTATTGTCCCATCTATGTGTTTATTTACTATTCACGGGTCTGTAATATAATATGGCGTGTGCTTCAATAATTGCAAATTATCAAAATTAAGTATTAACGTGAGGTCCAATTTATTGCTTGGAACATTTTTCACTGTCCTGGTTTAAAGCCTGATCAGTAAACAAAGTGGGACACGTTATAGTGCCGATTTAGTGCAGATATTTAAAGAATAGAAACAATAAAATAAAAGATATGATAAGTTTTTGTAAATGAATTCCGTTCAGTATGTTACAAATGAGCATATGAAAATATTATGGCAGACGCACCATCTGACGACATTTCAACAAAGTCATTTGCGGTCGCGCGCATTACTCACTTCTCGTGTCAAACGCTAAACGTTAAACGCACAAACGCTAAACGCTAAACCCTTAAACGCTAAAAGTTTCACGCTAAACGTTCAACGATAAACGCTAGATCATAGCCACCCAGAGGTGTGGTATAAAGTAGACATAATTATGAGTGCTTATCTATATCTCTTGTATGCCCTTTCATCAAACGCTAATCGTTAAACGCTAAAAGCTAAACGTTAAATGCTAAACGTTAAACACTATATTCTGATCTTGCAAACGTTAAACGCTAAACGCTAAACGTTAGAGAAATCGAGAAGTTAGGACCGCGCGCCACTGTACTTGTATACTAGATGATACTATACGTTCTCTGGTTATCTAATTGAATTCGCTTAACGAACAACTGCAACATTTCGTTTCTTAAGCTCTAAACGCTTTACAACAGTAACTTTGAAACTGCAAAAAAAAAATGCATAAACGCTTTTGTTTTAGACTAAAGAATGATTTTTTTTCTATAACACCGATAAAACGATACCAACACCCTCACTACCAATAAGTTCAATAAAGTGAAATTCAGACTTCAATATATGACGTGTCGTTCCTTGAAAGATTGGCTCATATGTTGAAGGTATATAAATAAAAAAAAAAAGGTCACAAAAATGAAGATGCTTCTACGATCATGCACAGGTTGCGTGACGTTTTGCTTTGTGGAGAATCTTTAAAAGCTGCTTCAAATTAGCAGGGTGGCACTTAAAATATTAGCATGATAACTGGATATAGAATGCAAAATATCGATAGAAAATAGTTGAAATATTAATATAAGGAACATCTAAATATCTTAGAATTTAAGTTTTAAAACATTATATTGCGTGTATGCAATGTAATACTAATATTATCTCTCAATGTTTTAGGTTTCTCATTCGGATGTTTTCTGGATAAAGCTTTTGTTGCTGTATGATTGTGCAGTCAAAAATGTAAGCCCTAAAATTGACCATATTTACTGCAAATGCGAATGTACCCTCTACTATATTTAGTTGGTTTAATGTCAGATACAATGACAACCGTATACATGTAAGTTGATATTTTGTATATGATAAAACTTCAATGTGGCCTTGATTCTAGTTGATATAGAAGGCCCAAGTGCGTGTGGTAATTGCACTTAAATCTTAAAGGGTTTTCTGAAGCAGGGAAATCCACTAATTTTCATCCTTCTCTCAAATTTCAAGTTATATCTTGGTATCTGAGTCGTTTTTTTAGAGCCTGAAACCAGTTTATGCATGGATATGTTCGTTTGTGGAAGCGTTTCCATACCTTTTAATGTTTACAGATATATTCTCATATACATACTTTTTAAATTTAATTTCTATGGTGCAGGTAGGCACTTACAGGATTTTCTGTGATCGTTCCAAAATTCACGGGAAGTAAAGTCATTTCAGGGATACTGGATTTACGACATTTTCTTTGAATTTCGCAGTGAATGCAGAAAAGTCCGCAAGTTACATCTACCTTCCCGCACCATGGCGGAAATATTCTTGAGTCATAAGCTTAATTTCGTTAAAAAGCAGACCGTACCATGAATTGAACTTAGAGCTAAAACCATTTCTAACCTGAATATCGATAGCAAATTCTTTCTTTTCAAAAGTTTCGTTTACTCGTTTCCGTTTTCTTCGTTTACTCGATTGTCGTTTAGACGTTTAGGCGTTTGGCCGTTTAGGTGTTTTGCCGTTTAGCTGTCTAGGCGTTTCGTTTGTTTAGCCGTTTGAAAAGTTTTGTTTACTCGTTTGGAACGTTTCGTTTACGCGCTTGAGATGCATCGTTTAGCCGTTTAAGTTGTCAGGATAGAAATGGCTTTGACTGTATATGTGGATTACAGTTTTTTTAAAATTCTAGTGCTATTTGAAAACATTAATCTCCAATGTTTAAATTTGATGAGACAATATAAATAACTCTCGAAAGTGTCACTCTGTATTTCGACAATTACCATAATGATAGCATATGTTTAACTTGTTTCACTTAATTACATTCGAGATTTCTATAGAACTTCCTTCTCTAGGAATTTAGGAGTGAATTTATCGGTTATCTTTGTGTAGTAGAAAGTCATCGAATTAACATACCGACATGTAAAGATTAAAGCGTGTCTAGTATTCCCGAGATTAATGTTTGATTTAATTTCCAATTTTAAATAGAAATATGGCGAACCATCTCGAAAAGTGTTTTAATTAGAGATTGTTATCAAAGGCCGCGTTCACGCCAATATAAGAAAAACGTAAACAAAAGCTCGAAAACCACATTTGTATTAAACATAGCAATTCATCCATTCTGTTCATGCAAAAGGCGCGCTTTTTTTAGCATTAGTAACTGGTTACGCGGTTTATTTTTTGCGTGAATGCGGCTTAAGAAACCGTTTACGTTTTCATGTTTGATAAGCGCATTCATATACTTTTTTAGTAGAAATGGTCAGAAAACATGATATTTCATCTATTTATTTATATAATAGAAATTTATATTTGATTTTATATATCTTTATAATTGAATTCATATACACGTAAATAGTACGTGTGTAAACGAATGTAGTAGGAAGAGACATTTTATCTATTTCACGCCACAACTTTACACACAAATATTTATATTTATCACCTTTAAAATATTTATGGTGCTGGCCTACTTTTGATATAGCCTATATATATATATATACTTTATTTATGGAGGCTCACGTTTTACAAGGAAAGTGTCTCATTTGATCGAATATTGAATTGCTAATAGGCTATGGACATCTTCTTATCATTTATATGTAGATTTATCGATAAAATGTATGCTTTGTTATAAAGTGATCTGTTTCCTGAAAATCGAGCTTACATTTCGATTTATGATCAAAGATTCACTGAATTTATCACGAGTAATATATGTTTATATTCATTAAATAGGCATTTAAAATGTTATCAACAAATCAAAGAGGAGTACTAGATAATGCTCAATAATTGTTATTCGATTATTGTAATAAACAATCTAAAGCTTGTTTATAACGAATCCAATAAATTGATCGATTTTACATAAGAGACTAAATGGTCTTGTGATGACTCAAAATATTTGTGAAAAACACATTCCAACATATAAATAATAATAATAATAATAATATGGCGATTTGTATAGCGCCTAACCAAAAACTGCTCTAAGCGCTTAACAATGCAATAAGATAACTTACATTACGGTATACCATGTATATCACACAAACAATATAAGAACTTAAGAACTAAATTGCTTATCAGAACATTCTAAAAGATGGCCATAGGCGCTTCTAAAATAAAAGGTTTTAAGAGTTTTCTTGAATAGTGACAACGATTGAGCATTTCTCACACTAGCAGGCAAGGAGTTCCAAATTCTGGGAGCACATACACGAAATGATCTGTCCCCTGCGGATTTAAGGTTAGATCTTGGTACATTCAGGACCGTGCCCTGTTGTGATCTGCGGGTACGGGTAGGCGGTTGGATGTCAAGTAGTTTGCGAAGGTAGGCAGATTCGTTTGTGGTTAGCACTTTGAAAGTTATGGTGGCTATTTTAAACTGAATCCGGTATCTTACCGGTAACCAATGAAGTTTCATTAGGCCCGGCGTGATGCTTTCGTGTTTTCTATGTCCAAGAATAAGCCTAGCGGCTGCATTTTGGACACGCTGCAGTTTATCAACGAGGTGTTGGCTTATCCCAAATAGCAAGGAGTTCGCATAATCTATATGCGATATTATCACTGCATGGACCAGGGTCTTTGTCACTTCCTGGGTCAGGTAATTTCTGAACGATGAAATTTCACGCAGTTTTCCGTAGCAAATGCAAACGACATGTTGGACGTGCTGGCTCATTTTCAACTCACTATCCATATGAACTCCCAGGTTCCGAACGCAAGGTTTCGCCTTAATCACTTCTCCTGCAACCAATATACCATCAAATTGCATTTTAGCCACCTGTTGTCGTGTCCCGAGTATCATAAATTCAGTTTTATCCGAGTTTAGCTTGAAGCAATTAGTAGACATCCAGCTGGATATCTTTGATATACAGCTTTCTATTGCAGATTTCGCACTGAACTGGGACGTCCTAGAACTAGGATCGAGCGATTTATGTAGCTGTGTATCATCAGCAAACATATGGTACAAAATGCACAGCATGCGAATGAGGTATCCAAGAGGGCCTGTGTACTTAGTGTATCCCCAGGGACCGGTCCCCGACCCCTGGGGCATACCTGTTGTTAGTCGCTCTGCATCAGACATGGAGTCCCTTATGTTCACAGTCTGGTAACGGTCTTGAAAATTTGAAGAAAACCATTGTAGGGCAGATCCAGATATCCCGTATTCTGACTCCAGGCGGGTCAAGAAGCGATCGTGGGGGACCGTATCGAACGCGGCCGACAGGTCGAGTAGCGTTAGCAGGGTAATACGTCGGCTATCCATGTTTGTAAGAATACAGTCAGCTACTTCTAAGAGGGCAGTTTCACAGCTATGATTTTTGCGATAGGCTGATTGGTATGGTTTCTCAAGTTCGTTGTCAAAACAATGCTGAGTGAGTTTTTCCACAACGATACGCTCTATTACTTTGGACAAAAAATGCAGGTTTGAGATCGGCCTAAAATTATGCACCGTAAGCCTGCAAATCATCAAATCAATGATTCATTCTAATTCAATAACATGCTACACCTAATCATTATTCTAGACTATGACTTTTATTACGGTTTATAAATTAAATATATTTTTGGTGAGATAAAGAAACATCTATATATTTTGCATGCACACTAGGCCACTATATAGCAATGCAACTGTGTCCCTTTAATAGAAGAAAAACTCATATTTGACAAAATGAAGTTATATATTGATAATAATGAAAGATGTTTATCAATCATGCATTCCTGTTCATGAGTACTTATTGTTTCTCGTTCTATATTACAGCAACTTTTACTTGTTGGTTATCATTAGTAATGATCCATATTTAATCCATTCCAAATTTCATAATGATTTGCAATTTCTACTGACAGCTTGCTTCACATGCCATTATTATGACTTTCAATGCAACAGTGGCCAATGTGTGGACTGGAAGGACCGTTGCGACGGTATGCTTGACTGCAACGACGGTTCTGATGAGGATGACTGTGGTAAGCAAAATTGATAACAATGATATTTGTTTGGACATTTGCATCTTTCAATTTATTTGTATTATCTATATTTATTTCTAAATGCCTGGTTATCAAAGTTGTTGTATGTCATACACAGAGTTGTAATAAGTAAACCTCACTTTAGATGAAATTCACAAGTATGCAATCAAAGCCATACTTTAAAAGTTAAAAGTCAACTAGTTCCAACATAACTATAATGTTCTTGATGACTTTACAGACTGATCAATCTCGGTCGCGGTTAAATTACTTAGATAACAAGTTTATAAAAAAAAAATGTGATATTTATCGAGATATCATTTGTCAATAGTGTTTTGTATATATAGAATATGTAAATAGAATGATGAAGAATCAAAATTTAATTCGTTGGCTAAGATAAGATGATTTTCTAATATACATCTTGAGGAAAACATAAGATTAACGTATAGTACATTTCTAATCGTATAAATGTCAGTCAATCATATAAAAAATATCACAAACCCAGGTAGTACTTTCAATAAAGTGAGAGAAAATAAAATGATATTATAAACTTACAAAATAACACATTGGAAATGAATTGATTTAACACCGATTACTTAGGATTAAACAAGCAACTAATATATTGTATACTATTCTGTATCATAAATAAGATTTAGTATCATGCAAGCATCCACACATGCTACCCTGCACTGATGGAAAGTGCGTTTGGCCAACCGGGCGATGTGATGGCGTTCCAGACTGTGCAGACAGATCGGATGAAATGCAATGTGGTACATAATGATCATAGTTGTCAATTTGATAAAAAATAATTTATTACCCTTTGTGATGTTTTCACTATATGGGTTCCTTACACTCTATGTGCCTTTCACGTGTCTTTATTTACTGAACATATCATGAGAAGAAGCTTAAGAGTTTGAATTATCAGTTTATTTCATCATTTGCATTGATATTAAATTTGAGATTACATATGGAGATAAATTAATTCATGCATTAACGTTAATATAAACACTTTAAAATGAAATAAAAAATATCAATCACAGATGTAAAGCAAAGGCCATGTATGAAAACATAACAATGTCATATCATAATACTCGAGCATGTTTTGTTTAGAGAATCATTTTAAAGAGTTCACTTACACACAGCAGTCCTTATATATCGATTTCGTATAGAAATGTGGTATGGGGCTACCAAATATAGCATAAACATCATATTTGTGCAAGTGTAGTATTTCAAAACAAGATTATATAAAGTAGAATTGACTTTGTTCAAACATGTTATCATATTTGTTTAAGCACATTCTATTCGTAAACTTCCTGATTCTTACATGTTACTATGCTCTAACATTAATCCGAATAGAGTGTTTCTATAGTTGGTCTTAAATGTATTTCTATGAAATATACTAGATCATGTTTGTTTTAAGTACATTTCGTGTGAACATGCTTTTTCAGAAACATCAACATGCGGAGACAACACTTTCAGATGCTCCAATGGTCAGTGTACTTGGGTTGAATACCGTTGTAATGGAGACAGAGACTGCAATGACGGCACAGATGAAGACGATTGTGGTATTAGCGGAATGAAAGATACACTTGATATAAAATTAATTAAAGAAATTAAGCATTCTTTGATCTACTGATATTAGAGTCAGTGCATGTATATTTACTTATTTTTTCCGGGTTGTTTAACATATTTCTTGGAAAATATGACTTATATTATCATATTTATCAACATGTTTTGGGAATAAACAATATCCATAGCATTTGAATGATATACTGTTATCTTATGGATCAAAAAATGGTATTGAGCTCTGAACACATGAAAGCTTGAATAAATAAACGGTCTTACCACTTATCTAATTTTTATATTTTAGACAAGTCATTCTGTGAACCCTATCACTCTCGATGCCCAAACGGCCAATGCATTGAACATACATGGCGATGTAATGACAACTACGATTGCATTGACGGCGCTGATGAGAACGGATGTGGTTTGTTTTGTTTCTTATCCGGGTTATGAATGCACAACTTAGGTATATTGCTTTAGAATGCGTGTTTCATATTGCTAGTTTTAATAGAATATGCACACATTGTCGTGATTTTAATTATTGGCATCATTGCATTGTTAAGGAAGCGATTGAGCATTATCATTTTTCAAAATAATATAGCATAGTGGTATTTTCTGATACTATTTGCACACATTGTTGTGATTTAACATATGTTGTCATGCAACCAAATAAGATAACCCAGTGGGATTTTCGCGTGTTTCTTGTGAATATACATTCTTATATAATAGAGCATATAATCAACATTGTCAAAAAATAGTAATATCTTGAGCGAGTCATAGAATAATCACAATAATTCAAAACTAGTTCGTCATAATAACATTTCTAACATACTAGAGATCGAAACTTGTATAGCATGGTAAAACGCAAACATTGCCTCTGCGGTTTCCCGCCAGCTTTTACATTGACATGACTCAGTGATTTATAGCAAGATTGGTTTGAAAAATATTGTTCAGCCATTTTAGCCTAAACAACTATTTGTTTTTGCTTAAATGTAACAACTCATTATTTGACTCAAATAAGGCCAACAATTTAGTCGCACGATCTGCGACCTGATTACGATCCCAGGTGGCACGGCCAATTTTCAGGTTGCAATAGTTACCTCGAACCCGCTAAGGTACAGTTCTATGGTTGTTTAGAAATATTTTATTGTTCTCAGTTACGGTGTTAAAAAATGTTGTTCAGAATATGCAATGCGTTTTTGCAAACAAGGACATTTCTGAGAAGAGAAGTACCATAGCTAATTCTTATGTATTATTCCAGGTGTGCGTAATATTGATGACTGTTTTCGGGGATAAATTTAGGCTGTGCCTTTGGGCGAATTGAGCAAATTGTTATTGTCATTATTTTTTTTCGGGCAAATATTTTCCCAAATAGGTGCGCTAGTTTTTAGGAAAAATGTTAATCTAAAGTGGATTTGTCTGATTGGAAGTTTTGAAAAAGAAATTACGGGGGTTATTAGGTAATTATATAGTTTTTTTTTTATTTGACCGATATCAATGCTCATTGATGTTATTTCTAGGCGCGTCCAAGCGCGCAAAAAATTGCTTGAGCTCTAAATTTATTTAAGAATTAATATAGAATTATTTTGGAATAATTAAAGTCTACACAAAATATTAACTTAATTTGATTTTTAAATATGATATTGGAATCCTGCAATTTTTCAAGGGCCAGGCTGCCCGCCATTTTATGAGAGGCATAATCTTTTAATAACAAATTATAACGTCATTGGATCAAATGCATATACTGACACATTTATAACATTAATTGTGTTTATATTGCATATACAAACAAGAATACGTTTAGGTAGGTAATATATACTTAATTCTAGGAGTCACTATATAAATTTGATTTAACAATTATTCAAGACTTTTTATGACGAATACACATAATTTCTTTTAATGTTTTTGAAAGTTGATAGATTGAGGCTTTAAATACCATCTCATCTTAATTTGTTAATGTTTCTAGAGTCAATCACGTGTCCTTCATACTACTTTAGTTGTGGAAGAGGACAGTGTATCCAGTATTTATGGCGATGTGATGAAGACGACGACTGCGTCGATGGATCAGATGAAGAATCATGTGGTAATTGGTCATTCGAAACCCTAGCAACAAATAATTCTAAAATTTGACACTAATTAAAATAACTAACTGATCACTTGTAATGCCAGGTAATGTACTCCAATAAGATAATGTACTCCAAAACTATGAATAATCTGCAATGTGGCCCGCATTAACATGACAGACACTTGGATAATAAGTTTGGTTTCTTAACAAAAAACATATAAAACATCGATGCTGACAGCAAAGGAATATATAAACATATATTAAGATTTGTTTTGATGATACTATTTTATCATTGACCCATACATCGTCTGTATCTATATTAATTTAATGAAAGACAACTTTATTTTACGTGGATCAATATAAAGTGGTTTACTTAATGGTTAAGTGCTAAGATTCAACATTGGGTTTTCTACGTAAAGCAAGGAAATACCATTTCTTGGCATATTTAGAACTCTTATTATATGATTATTACTTACTCAAGCATAACTGTAAGATTTTGGAAACACTCTTGTATTTTCCTTGATAAATTAACGTTTTTGTAAAAAGAGTATATTTATTAAACAGCAAAGATTATATATTAAAATTTGTATACCATATTAAACAGCGATCATGTGTTTGCACTACTATCTCGCGTATGCATAAGTGGAGCAAACGGCAATAACAAGAACAAATTTTACTAAGATTTTTTAGTATTAATATTTTACATTCCTCATGTCAAACCTGAAAGGTTGACGAATCAGAAGCAAATCATAAAAAAAAACAGAAGAAAAAGGACAAATTCTGATTTAAGGATTTAGGACTTTTTTATGTATTTTAAATCCCCTATCTGTTTAGAAAAACTTTCAGAAACGAGTTTCATATGTTTTATGTAGTCAGCTATAACAACATCATTCTCGAATAGATTAGTTTTTAGGTTCAAGTGTTCCAATAAACAATAATGATTCTTGGATGATTCGATGATTCGGTCATTTCAATTATGTTTATTATAAACCCCTCATAGGAACAAAAACAAAAACACGCGTTATGTTGCACTGTGAAAATTAAGGTCTAATAATCTAGCAAAACAACATTTCTATTTTTCGTTTTTTCATATTTAATTAGAATGATCAGAACACGCTCATTTATAGTGTCCAGATGTATTCAATTATCAAAAAGCAAACAAAGCACAGACACCCTTCTATTAAAATGTTTTATTTTCTTTAACATGGTCATTGTAATAATATAATATGTTTTAATTATGCAGTCGATTGTCGCGAAGAAAATGCTTTTGATTGTCATAATCGAAAACATTATGGCGGTGGATGTCTATCGCCTGCTGTCATTTGTGATGGAAAACAAGACTGTCAGAATAATAACGACGAAAACTTTTGCGGTATGAAATCTGAAAATAGTATCCCAACATTAATCAAATTAGTATCTAACAAATTCATGCAATGATTGATTTGATATCACTTTATTGATTAAAATAAAGGAGCTTATAAAACACATGTATACTTGTTTCCAGGCCGTGATTCAACAAGAATACACGCAGGAAAAAATCAGTTATCATTTACAAATAATCGTTCTAAATACAATTAAAGCAAAACATTGTTTAAGTGAATGGTTTGTCGTTCTTTAAAGTGCCATCACTTTTCAAACATATTTCATGTGTATATTTGAATGACAGACCATTGCCTTTGCATAATATATCTTTGCCAATTCATAATATATATATATTT
>LQRL01136659.1:0-22471 GCA_001703475.1 Hydroides elegans | reverse complement strand
AACACACATGTACATTTTGTAAATATAGAAATGTTGCAAAACAAATAGTTTTAAAAACTTAATCTGTTGAATGTTGAGATCGTATGATAATAAGTTGGAGCAGGAAGCCTCTTTTCGGTAAATGAATTTTATTGACTAGATATCACCTTTCATATATACATTACTCAATTAGTAAATAGCAAGCTCAAATTAACTTTTGTATACATAATTGCCATATGCATGATAACCGACTTCGTTATATATATATTCAATTATAATAAACATGTAAATATGAAAACATATTTGATTTCATAATTATAAACACTGCTATGGCAACACATTTCTTATAAAGCAAAACGAGTCCATTATATTCATGAATAGACAACGGAGAGATTATGAAGATAAAAGTAGATTCTATAACCCTTGACTAGACCGCACTGTAAACTCTACATTCTTAAAACATATCAAAAGTGGAAGTTTATTTATTGAAAGGAATTTATTTAACACATAACATAACAACAAATAACATTCAGATTTGGCAACAATTGAACAATATTGCTGGCTTATCAGAGACCACAACAATTCTAAAAAGCAATAATACTAACATTTTTTCCACTCAAAATCATGTTTCTGCGTTTTTGTTCGTTATTAAAGATTATGAGATAGCTGAAAAAGCTATCTTCTAGAGTGGTCAAAGATAAACCCGCAAACTTAATATTTTATCGTGTCATCACCATTGGTTTCCTCCCTCCTCAGCACCCTCTGCAGTTAGTCTAGTAGATTCTATAGAATTCAAGCGCAGTGCGGCACCACGGGGTTGCTCTTGTTGTTGTTGTGGACGCGGTCGAGGCCTCGCAGTCGATTTGTCATAAGTCACTTTCTGTGCAGCGACATGCGTTGGCCCCGCCCTCATTCCAGCATTCACCGCCTTTTGCGCATGTGCATGTGACCCCGCCCATTCTCGTTGCGCAGGCGCTTGTGGACCCACCGCAGCTGGTTTCCGTTGACTGCTATTGCGATATTCCCGATCCTCATGAGCGAAAGGGTCACATTCGTCATCCGACATTTTCCGCGATCGCCGGTTCATTTGGCGATGAGTTATCTGTGATGAGTCTTGTGTGGAGCGACTGGTGTTTGGTTGTTCGCGGCCATATTCGCTTGGGTAGTCTGTGGTTGTGGTGTCTGAAGGATAGGTAGGGTCTCGATAGCCATTTGATGGTTGGTTCACGCCGTTGTAGCTTGAGTGGTCACCGGTGGAGTAACCATTTGTTGTTGGTCTGTTAGAAGAAATTATTACTGTCACACTAAATTTTATCTTTCATGTTTTTTTCATAGATAAGACTACAAAATACTTTGTTTGAGATTGTATAATATGCATTCAAAAGGCACTCGGAACGTATATTTTCATATATGAGTGAAATTGTATATGAGATTGTATATGAGTTCCATAAATATACCTATAAGTGTATTAAATACATTATATTATATAAGATGAACACTCCAAACAAACTTACCCTTTTCCACCTAGCCCTCTGTCCTCCGACGAACCCGACCTCCTCAAATACTTCTCAATGCTCTCCTGGCGCGGTGGCGGCGGTCGACTAGGTGGCGCCCCGGGCGGTGACGTCATTGCTTTATGCTCATGCGCATTCATCGTATGTGTAGCTGCATTTCCGTTGGGTTGCTGGTGTGCATGGTTTTTAGGATGAGCGGTTTTAATACCATTTGCAACCGGTTTGAAGTTGTCCGTTGACTGCGTATATCCGGCGTGTTCAGAAGGTTCAGCGAAAGGGTCTTGGGTTTGCTCGTTCATTGGCTGCTGCTTTGTGGGTTTGTCTTCTTTCTTCTTACGTCGGTGCTCCTTGTTACTGTGCCACATACTGTAGCTAAAGTATAGCAGCAGCCCTGAAATGGAAAAACGAGTAATGCTGACGAAGGAAGTTGGGAAAACATTTCAAATGGACGAAGAAAGTTTGATTGTGCTATAAAGAACCAACACACTCTTTATCGTGTTAAAATATAGCAGTCTTTTCGGTTGATGCGCAAAATAAGAATTAAAAAAAGATATGTTTTAAAACATTTAAAGTGAAGTGAAGACATAGAAATAAATAAAAGTCTGAAAGATTTCTGAAACTTTCTTATTTTCTAAGCAGATTCCAATTCTTTGAAAACCGAATCACATCCTTGTACTTAGCGTGATATTTTATTAATAAATCATACGCATATTCACGTCTTATTCTTTATCATAATAGGCTAAAAAATATATTAAACGCACCCTGGTCATAAACTATAGCAAAAATGTTATGTCATGAAATTTGCGGTTTTTGATAAAAATTATGTCACATGGTCATTGTCCTGACATAGTATTTTTTATGTAAAAACGCACATGTAATTGTGCATGTATCATATTATTTTTTATCGAAAAATGACACTTTAAAAAAGCACGATTACACAACTCTTTACACTTGATTAAGTCAGTACCATTTTGAAGCCACCATAAAATAAGTTAATGAACATTGCCCCTTAAAAATGCATTGCTCTATTGCTTTGAATATTTATAGTAGTGAATTTGCATACATACATTATGTACTTTTTAAAAACTCATATGTTAAATAAACTCATTGTGTATATTAAGTCCAGAAATATCTTTTTTCATACAATTGCATATTTGCTTATTTAGGCTTGGTCACACTTTGAGCTGTTTTCCCAAGCAGGTGTCTTAATCCTATATCAATATTATCATGGTAACCAGTATCATATACGAAACCATTCTTTTAAAAAGTATATGAGAAATCACCAGGGGGCAGAGTAGGAGTAAATTATTAGCCGCGTTCACGCAAGAAAATATAAATAATGCGTTAAAAGCGCGATTTTTGCATGAACAGAGGAGAAAAATTGCCATGTTTTATAAACACATCGCTTTTAGGTTGTTCAGTTTTCGCGCTTTTTGTTTGCATGAACGCGGTCATGTGTTGATACTATGGTTACTATATTCTATACTAATCACACAATGTCATACTCCCATACCTATGCAGATCCAAATACCGAGTCTTGCCCATGTGAGCGCGGGCAGTTTGAGCATCAGGTAGATGTTGATGAACATGGCTGCACTGGGCAGAAAGGGCACGCCCGGCGCCATGAAGCGCAGCTTCTTCCTGTTGGTATGATCGATAGATTTTCAAATAGTGAACAAGAATATGGTTTGATTGCAATTAGTGTTTTCTGCTCATTAGGAACTGTATCATCTGCCAGAGGTATATTTTATAGAACAACAAGGGGTTTCACGAAGTTCAATAGTTAAATTGCTATGTTCAATATCTTACGATTTCCTAAAACCATATTTTACGGAGCTTCAAATTTTTAAAAGAAAAATAGAACTTTGTTCAGGTTCAGGAATCATTAGACATATGGTTATGAGACTGATTAATTCGTGTGTGTTTGTAAAGGTATACTCTGTATTCATTACCTTTCCTTGCAATTTAAGACTTTTCCTCACATGGTTGTCTCGAGATAATACATAGATTGTAAAATTATACAGTTTGTCTAGCTTTTCAATAAACAATTAGCAAAAATATATCCAGTTAAATCCATTTTCAAGTGATATCAAATAATCAATTTGTGATGAAGAGGAGTAAAACAATATGTGAAAACACAAAATGTACAATGTGAAGCAGTTAAAAGTATCATGACTTAGACTTAGAATCACAGCAAAAGAACGTAGATGCATAGAAATTATTTACAGAGGAGCAAATAAAGAAAGTTTTTAAGCAATGGCACGTAGAGTTTTTATGCAAATGACAACGATTATAAGTTGAAGCGGGTTTGAAATTTACCGTTCGGCACTGGAAATGTCAAAATGAAAGGAAATATCTTTAAAATTGGAAAATTCAAATTTCGTCAAGAGTAACACGTTACCATAGATTATTGATTTCGACACATAAAATAGATGAACTGGTAATAGATTTTAAAAGAAATAGGTATAGACTTTTATATGTTATATGCAAATTATGCATGAAATTTATCATATTGCGAATCAATCTATTTTAGTAGTGACTAGCAGGTAGTAATGGCAAGTTTTTAAAGAAATCTGAGTATAGCTTCTAGTTTTTTTAATATAGCGGTTTTAAGATAGATTCTTCTTTACTTGTTTTGTGGCTGTCTCAAAATGACCACCACACATGCCACGATTGCCAGAAGAGAAACGACAAGCAACACAACGGCCCACACTTCGGCCCGGTAGAGAGCCCCCTCGGCGAACACGAGAAGGAGGCAGGTTGCCAGCTCGGAAAGGGCGAGGAAACCTGAACAAATAAAATTATGAATTATATATATATATTAGCTCCTGACATTAATCTAGAAAATTGTCATGTTCTTATGTGATCTGTCGGTTGTGACAGCTCATAAAAAGGTTTGGCATCGCATAAGTTTTAAGTTTAATATACATGTATTTTCATCGAGTACAGTCACTCAGGTACCGGGAACTAAATGGTCTCAAATGTAAAATAATTTGCTTTATATCCCTGCAAGAATAATAAGAATATTACTCAATGCTATTTGGCCATTGAAAAGAAACAAACGCACCGACAAATAGGATGACTGTCTTTGCCGTGGCCTGGTTGGGCATGCAGTCTTCACTTGGAAAACCAAGACGCAACCACAGCATCGTACCATGTCGCTTGAGCATGGCCAGTTTGGAGTCCAACGTCTCCGAGTTGAAAGGCAACGCGCCGTATTTGGGCGGGGCCCCGTCGTTACCATTGAGCAGACCTGTAAGAGATTGAATGTTACTTACATATGTTACAATTATAGATATGCTTACATAATTTCTAGAGATTAAGCTTATTTAGTCTACTCTACTTATATATTATTTATTTATATATGATAAAGAATGCTATAAGGATTTGGTATGGCAGATGTTTAAATGATCCTGACCTTATTTTTATTTTCAAATATTGATTTTTTTTGTCACTAAGTGTCTATATATTTGTGTCTATATAAGTATGCTTGATCTTTAATAAAAAAACGCCATTTTGAATGAGCTCATACAACATAATCAACAATACAGCAACAAAATCCGGGATGTTCCATGCGTACCTTAAAAGCACTTTATAAAACTGCACTATTTTTTCATCTTATCCGGGAAAACTAACTTCACCAGTTGCCATTGCCATTTTCACATACCCTTTCTAACCTAACCCTCACAACACAAACCAACCCCACCTTGATCATCTTTCAGCTGCTTCCTCAGCCGATCCGGATCCTGACTCAGCTCCTCTCCATCCACCATGGCTTCCTCCTGCTGATCCGGACTCTCGGCGATGGGATCGAGGCGGTGGGCCATCGGGATGGGCATGTCGTGTAGCGTTGGTTGGTAGCGCAGGATGAGTACTGAGACGGAGACCAGGGTGTAGGCCAGCAGGGTGCCTATAAAAAAGGGTAAGGGATAGGAGTGAGGTAGCAGTGAAAATAGATGACATTTTGTATTATATTTTGACATGAAAATTGGTGTATATGAGTTATATTTCATTAGAGTAAAAGTCATAGCAATTAGCTAAATTGAATAGCTAAATATTTATACATTTATACCACTCGCCAGTCGCAAATTGTTCAATGTAGAAACAAGAATTAAACATGCGCAACTGAGAGCATGGCAAAATGGCAGTTTTAATTCCACAAAAAAAACGTTTCTTATAATCTATAATCAAAGACGAACAATTACCGATTGACATCAGCTCGACCAGAATAGAAAGTCCAACAAAGAGCGACATGAGCGAGGCCAGGACACCACAGATGACGGTGGCTAGGAGGGGAGTGCCGGTGCGCTCGTTCACGCCAGACAAAAACCTGAAAAATATTTCAAAATGTTCTCATGAAGCGAGGCGATTTGATGGTAATATTTCTCATAATAATCTTTTTTTTATCTAAGACATATTACACATACTGAGATGATGTTTCAAATTGTATCTACCAAGTGCCGCTTTGCTTCTCGTTGTACACATAAGTAGGCTTTATTGGGTGACCAAATGTTACAATTTAATCTTTCTTTGAATCTATTCTCTTCGTTCTAATACATAAGTTATCGCCTACTCACTGAAATAAGAGCCCATCCCTGGACATGGCATATATAACACGCGGCATGGGGAACATGGATCCCAGCAGACTGACAGTCAGTGCGGCCAGGGCGCCAATGGCCACAACGTACTTGGCGTCGGTGAATCCCGCTTGAACGAACACATCGATGAGCGACGCCTCGCCGTGGATCGCGTAGTAGGGCACCTGTAAGCAAAATGGGGATATATGAAAGATTCTATATAAAATGATATGAAATGATATGAAAGTATTGAACAGTGAAGCAACTGGGGTGTATGCAATCAATTCTATACGCCTCGCCGTGTATGACGTAGTTGGACACCTGTGTACAGCAATGGGCATATCATAACATAATGAAAGGCTTAATTTAATCGTTCGTTTGATTCAACATTGAAATTGATGCCGATGTTCGTGATTCTTTGTGAATGCCTATATTTACACTGAACATTTTACACTGAGCAAGTGTTATAAATGCATGCTTATCCCGGTACGGATTTTCAATTAATCAATAATTTTGTAAACTATACATAGTAAATCTAGATAATATAGCAAGAGGAATAATAAAATCATTTAAATGTGATGTGTCTCCCAGAATCGGTGCCACAAGTACAACTAAGGCAGCATCATAATGTAACGATTTGGAAACCCTTTTGATCATACCCCCGCTTTGAAGGGTCTTATTTTTTTGTGCAGTCAAAAGCTTCGATTATTCCGCATGCCAAGTATGGATAAGGCTTGACAGACAATCCAACACATGGGCAAAACAAACCGGGCGATTGATTTAGTCGTAGGAAGATAGCAGGGATATAAAGGGGAGACGGAAATTGAAAGATTTCTTCTAGACTCCGCATATTTCTCAATTATTGAGCGAAATGTATAAGAGCCATATATTCTATCTGCATTTAATTCATACCATAGATACTACATTTTTTGTTAATGAAGACAGAGTTTGCGTTTTCAATCAAGAGCTATCGGGAGTCAGAATGTTACATTTGTAACATACCAATGTTAGTAGTAATTTTATGTACCATTGACACAATTGAAACCAGGCATAACATCAGTTTGTATGTCGAAGACGTCCCTATTTCTCCGGACGTCCGGGGTCACAAGTATATATTTTTTAGGCTAGGCCTTCCGGAAAAAGAGTAGTACGGGGCCTGATAGACGAAATATTATTGTGCAATGATAAAGCCCCCCCCCCTCCTCCCACTCTGCTTAGATGAAAAATAAATGTCTGTAATCATCTCAATGCCAATGTTTCATTTTCTATCAATCAATATACTTATCAGTCGCCGCAAATATAGAGTCTGCAACTAAAAGACAAATACTCATTTTTCCTCGTGTAATTTAGGCCAGCATGTGATTTGTCAAGGCGGTTCAATAAAGTCGCCAAATTATGGATATTGATGGGACAGGTTCTAATTTTCTTTGTTGTTTAGTTTACATTTTGCGAGGGTGGGTAGTAAATTGCAATAAATATTCGTTGTGTGAATAAGTCGGAGCGGATAAACAATCGAGTAAATCTGATGAACAATAGCAAGACCAATATGAAATATATGAGTCTTTTCGCTTTCTAACATTTGTTATAATTGAATGTTATCCTAGTTATTCAATGTTTTTCTTGAATATATATTTTTCCACATATTTTCACAGTTTCAATGTCATTAACAATTTCAATTTGAAATAGCTAGTACATAAATAGGGATAAAGGGTACCTTAATCTCTGACAACTTTATTAGACAAGGTTAACTACATTGCCATAACTTACCATGAGGGTTAGCACCATGGTAACGGTGATGTAGGCAGTGAGGCAGATGAGCAATGACGTTACTATGGCAATGGGGATGCTGCGAGAAGGGCTTCTGGCTTCCTCGCCCGTCGTCGCGATGATGTCGAAGCCAATAAACGCGTAGAAACAGGTGGCGGCGCCGGAAAATACCTGTAATGAGAAGGATGGTGGCAAAATGAGTAAACGGTTATATGTCTGCCATGTACAGTATGACGTAAAGTACATGTATTTATTACACTAGAAAACTGAATTAATATTAGTTGGTGCTGTACTTCCATTATCTTTATCGCTCAAAAACGTTTTAATAATGCGGTCAGCTTACAGTTCTGGCTATAGTCGATTAAATAAATAAAGTTTCTTTGACATATACAGAAATCGCAGAACATTTCGCAGGTTTCACGTACCGTCTTGTGGGCCACTTATTGCAAAGACACACATTTATAATATTCTTACGACAATTGAAAAGCATATAAACTACATTAATATATAAACGAAACCACCATATCGAACGATCGTCGCGAAAGAAGAGGAAGGGCTGCTGGGGTTCGAGTGGAAAGGAATCAAATTCTCTATTGTGTTGCGCAGTTGAAAGACAAAAGGTCCTCGACAGATCAATCAATTATGAGCTGCGTACTTATATGAATGGGCTTCAAGTACAAGCTACTGAGTAACCGGAGATTGCTTTATAGAAATCCTATCATAGGTAATACGCCCCTTGCTCATGTCGCTTTCTGGTTATTTAAGTTTATGGCTCATACGTTCACTGAGTCGAAAGGATCCACTAATGAGTGTATACAAATGTCTAGTGCTACATGTACGTCATTAGGTTTCGACATGCCGTCATTTTTAGCATTCAGAATCCTAAAACAAAGGTGAGGGTAACAATTATTAATATAGGAGTGGCCCATGGAAATGGTAACGCTATAAATGCACCCCCTTCTTTTTGGCGGTTCATTCAGGAACAGACCATAAAATAATGTACTATAAATATATTTCGATAAGTTAGAACATAATGATGTATTTATTAATGGAAGACCATCACTTTTTGGAAAAAATAAATCTTAATTGTATCTTTTATTTTTGTTGTTCAGTATATTGTCAGTCCGTAGGCGAGGAAAAAGAGTGTCTGGAAGATAAAAACAACATTTCTTGATTGACAAATATTTGGTTTTCCCATTTAAGACTGGCCTTCACAGTTTAATGTAATTTCAACAGATAAACCTTGGCCACTACAGCAAATGTGGAAGTGAAACTATTTTATGTGTAGATTTTAATCAAGCCATTACAGAAGGGTTCGTCATAAGTAGGGCTTTTGAGCTGAATTACTCTTATCATATCAACATGCTGACGAATTTTGGCAACACCCACATTTGACGCCCTACCCACAACATATCCACTTATACTGTTTGCCATACTATATCCGCTACATAACTTACCCCCGATGCGCCATAGGGAGCAAACCCATGCCCCGCCCCGCTATTCGTCCAATTCGACCCATCCGCATACACCATGCCTGCGATGAAGATGAAAACCCAGACGAACAGGTTGATAGCGTTGAGAATGGTGTTGAACCTGACAGAGCCCTTGGCGCCCACGGCTAGGACGCCTGTCATTAAGAGGCAGATGAAGCAGCCGAGGAAGTCGGGGTACGTTTTGCCTGTTTGGGGTAGAAAGTGATAAAACCATTAGAAAATATATACTTTAGCCTAAATTGTCATTGTTTTGATTATATATTTCATTAAAAATGTGTTGTCAATGTGATTGTTCTTACTGGTATGTCTGTATTTTCATAACCACCCTTTAGATGTGAGTTTACCTTGACAACTTAGTTATGTATGTGTATTATATTTTTTATATATATACAAATTTATATACTTAAACTATTGCTCTTGCAAGTGATGTATGCGTCGAATAAAACCCCTAGATGCAATAAAATAACATCATGGCCCGCATACTTCAAGAACCATATATTTCCTTTTCTCGTGTTATTACCAAGAGTATTATGATGCCATTAGACACCGCCAGGGGTTTATTACATGAGATACAGAGTGTTATCACGTCGATGTATCACGTGCTCTGACAAGCGTTTCTTGTGTCACAATGCATGAAATGGAACGACACCGATGCCCTTTTCCGTTGGTCGTCGTGTCTCTTTTAAGGGTGTTGTGAAACAGCTCAACAACTTGGTTTAGTTCGGTTTCGGTTTACGGGGCTTCAGGTTGCAAGGATTAATCGTAAGTTTATAACGTTTCAATATTGTATTCTCGTCAAACGTACTATTTTAAATATGTAATAGATACGCAAATAATAGATGGCTTACCGGATTGCCAGTTTAATAATTTTATTTCGAGTTAACCTTAAAACTCATCCAATGTAAAGTGTCTGTTTCTAGTTCTACTACATTGGATAGAAGATGGAATGAGTATTACAAGTATTTCAATTCTATAACGTAATTTCATATTAGATACACCATCAAAGGGATGTTATATATAAATGAAAGACCACAAGTAACTAATTGTCTATAACAAATGCTATGCCATTTAAGACAAATCCCGAAATAGAGTAAGATATCCTCGAGCTTTGCCGCTATAAAATGCTCCTTTATTTCTTCTGTGGTCACTGATGCAGAAGTGATGGAATGACGAAAGTGGAGAAAAGGGGGGTATCGTACAAGAACAGGAAAAGTCTATAAATGCATTTCTAAACAGCTGCTTCCGGCCATTACATAATATATTTATATGCGGATTTAGATGCGTAAAGGAATGAATATGTCATATTCTAACGTTATAATGTTTCCTTTGGTAAGGTTTTGAAACCATTCGTGTGTCTTCCTAAAATATGTTCCGTTGCTACTCAACAATGTTTCTAGAGAAACCTTGCCAAGATCTCTGTGAAAGAAGCCCTTCGAGTCCATTATCATGGCTCATCTTCGCAAAGATCAAATCAACTCGACAAGGCGTGGCTTTTATGTGCCCTTTGGTTTCGGCTAGGTTCGGGCGAAATATTGATTCCTGTATGTTTAAGTAGAAACGACTCTTATGGCCTTTTCCGGATTCAGTTCCCAAAGCACACTTAAAATTTGATGCAATTTGATGTCTCGGTGAACGCTATTAAGGTCACTGTAATATAAAAAGCGAAGCAAAAAGCATAACAAGATATCTGGACAAGAGCAAAAAAACCCAATAGCGTCTCAAAAAATACATTTCAATATGTTTTAATGACTGCTTAGAGCGAGAAAAAACATGGCCTTGTTGTCTTGTCTTTGATGCATCTAATGTCTTATTTATAAAGATATATAGTATGACCAATTTGTTTAGGAAGCGGTTTATTATCTAATAAACCAAAAGGTTCAAAATTATAGCCTTATATACCTAGGTTTCTCATTTTATATTTATTGTCAATATATTTCAAAGACATACTACATAGGTTTCTATAGATGCTGGAGGCAGTAAAACTTGCTGAACACACCGTGACTGCATAAATCAAACGATATGGGACATGAAACTACGGATTTTCCCAATCAGTTAGCAGTTTAGTACCATAGAAAACTATGTTGTTGCGTGTTTATACGATATTCAGTAGCTTTGAGAAAAAATGTTTAAAAACTGGAGAGAGAGAGAGAGAGAGAGAGAGAGAGAGAGAGAACGGGGCGAATATGTTAAAAAAATGTCCTATGAATATACACATAATGCAAACTGCCGTCTCATATTATATGAAAAGTTATACTGTTAAGGGATCCAAATGGCGGGTTCCCCACAGGAATGGCGGAAAAAAATGTAATCGCTTTTCTTGATGAGACTATTGGGATCAAATTATAACCGGGCGTCGGCCACTAGGTAATTTTTAGATAATATTGTTGTCTCGCCGTTCCTTAGTTTATTTATGAATGTGATTTTTAAAAATCATAACCCCCATTTGAGACATTAAGGTCATGAACGATTACCAGCGATATTTGAATGGCAGTTGAGTTTTAAAGTGTAACTGTTTTTTATCATAAGGGAAAATGGTTTCTAAGAGGTATCCCATTTATTTTGAAGAATTTCATGGTTTAATTTAATCAATGCAGCTTTTTCCAGAATATTTATCAAAAATGAAATGTTTGCGTCTAAACGCCCTCTCGGTTGCAAGCAAATGCAATCTAAACTCATTTTTCGTGGAGCGTCCTCCAACGCATCTTGATTTATAGAATAATAAACACTACATGACACACATAAAAAAGCAAGAAAAACCATGAATATGATATCATTTGCTTTATGGTTACATAAAATTGCTCATAATATCACGACTGAGTGGAATCAATCTGAACTGCCTGCTCCAAATGAACAATATAAACGAAGGACAGCAAAAATAAGATGCAAAAAGATGTCCAATGAAATATTTCACAAAATAATATATCCATGAACAAAACCATGCAATGTCATGATGAAAATGGACTCACTAAAGCTCATATTAGTATTATAGTTCGCCATGCATTATACATATGAAGGTCACTACATAGATTCTATTAAAATATGTTGAATTGAATGGCCAGAAAACTGAACCTAGGTTGACGTCTGTGTATGTTTAACGAATTTAAAACTCAAATTTATAGAGTCTAACTTACCTATGACCACCCCAATGTGCGTCTCCAAATACACACTGAGCTTGTGATCAACAAGTGCATCAAAGCACGCGCTAAGTGCACTTGCACTTGCCGCACTGCCAATCATATATTCCAGGATTAGATTCCAGCCAATAAGAAATGCCACAAACTCTCCCACGGTGACGTAGCTGTACATGTAGGCGGAGCCACTGGTTTTGGGCACGCGTACTCCGAACTCGCCATAACATACACCTTAAATATGGAATTGTTTTATTGCATACATTGTATTGGAAGTTTATTTAGTATACTCAAACTTCGAATGAGTTATCGTTTGACTATATTTTTTTTTCAAATATTTGAAAAAAAAATATAGTCAAACGATAACTTTAAAAGAAACAAATGGACCGAAATTTTGCCATTGAAAAGAGTATATATATTCTAATAAGGGTCTGTTCACACTGGACGCGACACGCGACAAAATACTTATATGTTCTTTATAAAACAGGTGACAGAGAATCGCAAATTTTGTAAAGAACAAATAAGTATATTGTCGCGTGTCGCATCCAGTGTGAACAAGCCCTAAGTGTCGTTATCCCTGCAAGCATTTTTTGTCAACTTTTAAAACAAAACATGTTTAAATAGGTTGCAATTTATTTGTAGGGTTAGGAAAACAAGAAATTACGACACACAGTATTAATATCAGGGCATGATAGAATGCATTTTACTTTGAACCCCAGGTTACAAATGAGTTAAAAGATTTCAATTTAATCAAAAATTCATTTAAAATGAAACGTAAGTCGATACGATATATTTTGCCAATTTAATTGTTTTTTTACAAGATGCTTTTATTCAAGCAAAACATAAAACCAAAAGTGTGTTTACTCGTGCAGTTTTAGTTACTTAAATGTCAGCAGCACGTTTTTAATTTAATTTGCATATTTCGAAAAGTATCTTGAAATATATAATTAAATCATGTTAACCGCGTTTTGCGTTTCAGATGTCAAATATATATTAGGATGATGTTTTCGCAACGTGTTTTAGTTAACGTTAGCATATGAATAGAGTGAAATAAAAAGACCATAACAATGCATTTTGCATAGAAATGTACATATTTGACTACGCTTTATTTCTCAATAGTGACGTCGCTCCGTTGCATACTCCCACGAAAGGATGTACACTATCTCCAGTAATCATTCAAGGAAACCCTTATCACAGTGCCTTGAAAGAATTCCCTAAATTGTGATAAGTAACAGGAGACAGGCAAAGCCATGCGTCCACCCACCGACGCCTTTGAAACATAAAACATCCGTTGATCTACCGTTCTGGGAGCATAGACATTTAGATGGTTTTTTTGCGAGGGTGTGCCGCTCTTCCGGGGGCGGAAAATCTACAAAAAGGAAGGCTTCCGTGCAAGACTGAGTTTTTCAGGGTTTGAGTTTAGCCAGTTTTTAATGTTTAGCTGTATACGTTTGCATTCAATCTTACATTTATATGTTAATGATTTTATGAAACATGGATATAGTTATTGACTCGTCTTATGTGCCATTACGCTTTCTTACGTAAATTATATGAATATTGGCCCATGTCGAACCTTCAACAAACTATTAATGCAAAAAGGAAAACTTCGTATCCATTTGGGGGTGATGGAAGTACCGAGGCCTTAAAATGGTGTCCATGGTAAACGCGACATGAAGCAGAGACACTATAAATCATTGTCCAATGGCGGCACATGGATTATGTTCATTTTGGAAATGGCGTTAAGGATCATCAGGCTGGCGCTTTGTTTTTATTTAGCCAACGTTAAAATAATGACGTTAAGCGTCACATGATGCGCGTGGATAATGGATAATGGTTATGTCTACAGTACCAAACAAATGTGGATGGTCACAGTTTCCATTAATTCAAATTAATTCCAGAGAATTCCTGATCTGTTTCAGAGTGTTAAAAAAGCTTATTTTCATACATTAACGAAAAGAAAGATAAGAAGCTCAATGCTCAATGTGCATTATCTCGAAGATTATTTTTTTTTTTCAAAAAAAAAAATATTTGAAAACCGGTATGTTATAATTACCAAAACAATGCATTTCTCTTAAGCGTTTGACCTAAATCTGTATGCATACTAAATGAATTAATTCCTTGTTGCTCAGTTTATTACTGCTATAAATAAGTCGAAAATGCCGTGTCAAACACCAGTTAACGCACCATAGAAAATGGTTTTGGATTCGTTCAAGGCAATACAGCGTTGATGTTATTTATCCAAAAGCAGCGAAACACTAATCGGCAGCTTAGTTCAGGATATTAACAAAGCAAAGGCTTGGGACATTGGGCGACTGGTCCTTTGAAAACAGAGTCTAAATCAAGAAAGATTGTTTTCTATCAATATTTGTTCAAGAGCACAATATCAGAATGAAAATGGGTTGGAGTGTTTGGTGAGAAACACGCATCTGTTTGAGACCTCATATCCATTATTGAGTCTATATTTAGACAAGAAGGAGAATTCCTGTCGCCGAAGGGAATCGATTATCTCTCTCACTTAACATGACGTCATTAAAACAATCGCTCCTTTTGTGATGTCATATTCTGAACCCACCGCCTCAGGTGTTGGGACTGTTGTTTTACATGGCTAGTGACGTCACTTCCTTTTTACCACCAGTGGCACTTACAGTTTTTTTCGGGTCACTTATCGAGGGCACTCAACGATTTATTCGGGTAAATGTTTATTCTTGTAGCAGGTCTTCCTTACTTGCAACTTTTTTTTCAGAACAGAACAAAGTTTTTTTTCAAAACTATTATTTTACTCTATCCCACTCGGCAAGGGTCGTTCAGAGTACGTCGTATTCGGACGTGACGTTGAGAGGACGACCTACTTTGGGCCCTTATGAAAGTTTTCTGGATGTCATTTTACGTCCCGGCGTCCGTAGAACGTAATTGGTACGTCCGATTCGGACGCGACGTCGATGCTACGTCTTATGTACGTCCGCGACGAATATGGACGTCCGGAAAATTTTCATACGGGCCCAAAGTAAGGCGTCCGCTCAACGTCCGTGGACGTCTTGCCGAGTGGGATGATTATGTTTGTGAATATGTCAACTAATGCAGATGTATCTAAATTTAGTCCCTGTAAACGAATCTGTGAGAGAATAACCTAATACACATTTGATTTGTTGAAATCTTTATTCTGGTAGGAGATGGAATATTTGCTTGCAATAGCTTTTCCGGGTTTCTTGCTTGTAACTGCAGAATAAACACTTTGAACTTTTAAAGAAAAATAAATCGTTGAGTGCCCCAGGGCCCTCACTTTATGTTTCAGTGCGCTATAGATGTCGATAGAACTCAAAATGCCAATGAACGTGTCGTCACTACATTGTCTATATTTTGACTGGGCATCAATCTTTTTTAAATGTTTGATCGTGCTTTATACCTGCTTCAAAATTGACACGGTAAGACAAGGCGAGACGTTAAAACTCATCGACGCGATTTGACGTAAGAATACCCCTACTTTTATGAGTCCAAGCATGACGTCATGCGGACTTGGAGGTTTCGTGACATTTATTAAAACCCAAACTATCGCAACTATTGGGATAGGCAAATGGAATATTCTAGTTCGATCCATGGTGGTTTGATGCTATTGAGATCTACATTAAATGAAATACAAGGGATTTTATATGATAAAGTTTATTACAATATAATCACATAGGAAAGCTTAGTTGATCTATGACAAACCCTAATACACTTCTACACCCCAGTAAACGTTCTATACGGATAGACTGGGACAAACTGGGAAATAGTGTATTTTTTTCTTTCTTATATAGTATGTGCGATGAATTTGCAGAGCGTCTCGAATATTATTGGTTGATAAATTGCGGAAAATAAGAAGATGGGCTAGGATGCCCCGACATAGACTTGATCCAAAGCTCAGAATAAAAAAGTAACAATATAAAAGATACACAACTTGTACATTCGAGATCAACAAAGAAACTCTGGAATCGGATTATTCGTTCGTTTGATGATGTTTACTCGATTTTCCTCAGAAATGTTTTTTGAAGCTATATGATGCACTAAATAAGATTTTTCAACTTTGTGTCCGTGCCTACAATGATACCAATGCCAAGCTTGTGCTATGAAAAAAGGGTTTTATTCGTACGAAATTACTTTTCGAACACAGTCTGTCAGATTTGGCATCAACAACTTAGTAAACATATAAGATATAAATAAAACATACCTGATAATATTGACGCAAAAGCCGCAATACAAAACGACAAAATCGCCGACGGTCCCGCTACATTCTTAGCCACCAATCCCGCAACCACATACATGCCCGTTCCCACACAACTCCCAACACCAAGCGATGTCAGATCGAACGTGGTGAGCACGCGTTCTAACTTTCCGTTTCCTCCGCCAGAGGGCGCGCCGTCACCGGACTCGTCGTCGATGCTCGAAGCAGAGGCGAGCGTCTTGGTGCGCAGGAGGCGGCGCTTGAATTTGTCCATGTCTTCTGAGTCCACCTGGGAAGAAGATAGAGCATTAAATTTGGTTCATATAAGGGTACTGTTCGTTTAGAAAAATAAATGAATGTTTATTGAAAGAATCCTTTGAATGTGTCCATGTCCTCTGAGTCAACCTGGGAAGAAGCTAGAGCATTAAAATAAGTTCATAAATATGGGTACTGTTCGTTTAGTGCAACCTATGAGCTGTTTATTTTTTAAAGAAAAATATATGCTACTTTTGATGAAAAGAATCCTTTGAATTAGATGATACATCTACATGTGGATTAAGGAAGACAAGGGGTGATTTGCGTTTTATGGGAGGACTATCTAATCAGGACTACCCAACGAGGTTTAATGATTAAGAACAAATTAGGTATATATTCTAAAATAAGGAAAGTTTAGTTGAGATGGTTTCTTTTCGATTCCAACTGTTGGTCGCACTTAGTCTTAGCTTGGTAGTTCCTACCATGTGTGAATGAATCACCAAGGCGCTATTTCCAAGCATCTTTGAAATGGTTAAGTACCACAAATATTCAGTCCGGGCCAGGTCTCAGGAGGCCAATATTCAGTCTTATTTATGAAGACGTTCATTCAAACCAAAAGCCGTTTGTTGAGCTCTGCCATACACAATTCCAGTCAAACATTTTATTCGTAGATACAAGGCAAGCGAGGAGAAAGGGTTCCCCGTGGTCCCATCTTTATCTCGTTAGGCCCGATGTGGGACAGTAGCAGGGACGAAGTCCGTAAGTCTATTGCTACATCATTGGACGTCTCGAATTGTCGGTACGACGTTGAATATGTTAGTTTCAATGATATTTATTCGATTCATCACAACACAATATCTTTTTTTTTTGAAATGGTAACGATACGAAGTTCATCTTCAATAAAACGAAAACCTAATCCATGACGCCAAATATCTACCAAAAAACGTTCATAAGCAACATGGATTCAATATTTCCTCGAAACCATAAATATTGCTAAGACGTTGGTGCAGCTCAAAGTGTTGAGTCGGTGGTGGTTATGAGCAAAGCATCGGGCAAAATCAATGACTAATGACGAATGACTCGTCAGTTTGAGGGCTGAACTCACAAAGTGACTGCATGTAAATAAAGGGAACTTAATTCGGGGCAAATTTGTTGCGCCTTAATCATTTGGTATAAGCTGAAGCTTGATTCAAGGACAGATGACATTTACCAACGTCAAGTTATAAATATAAGCCTATGTCATTTTGCAAACAATTAAGCTTATTTAAAACATCATATGTCCGGAAGAAGATATATTTAATGCCAGGGATTTATTCTTAAAAAAATACTGAACTGAAATCATACAACCATCATTTGCTATTGTATATAATTACACAATATATAGCCTCAATATTTATTTAGTTTTCCTATATAAGTATATTGAAGCTTGTTCCATAGTTTCCGAAAATAGCAATTGCCACCTGAACCACACAATAGCCCTTCCCTGAGATAAATAAACTCCGATTTGTACAACTTAGATTGATTTTTGCCACAACCGAAAAAAGGCGCCTTCGGCTAATTTGCAGCTTTGTTCATAGAGTCGATTGGGGCTCTGCCGACAATAATTGATTGTCATTATTAATTTAGCTTTCATGACAGCAACATATTATGGCGAGCAGACAAAGCTTTTAAGCAATTAGCAGTCGCTCATTGAGAGATACAATTAGTCAATCATGCATGGCCACTGCAGCCCCGCGGAACAGGACGGCGCGAAGGCTGAACATGATAGAGATGAGGAAGATAGCAATACATACTGTGTTAACACTGATCGATTGCTCGAGTATTTATGATTTCCTTCATATATTTTTAAGCGTTTGCATAGCATAACACGTTCTATTTTGCAAATTCTGCTGATGGTTAGGAAAAATAACTGGCGATCTGTGTCTGTCTTAAATTCCGTAACCTGATAATACCGTATAGCATTCTATCACGTACGACCTAACCTTTTCATTATTTGAAAAAAAAGAATGAGTGGAATACCCTTACATCTTTTAAATGTCATCAAAGGACGGAGTTACCCCATTGGTTCTTTGTAAATAGTTCTTAAAATGTTTTAGTTATACATATTGGTGTATAAATATTTTGTTGAAGATAGTAGCGTTCTTTAACACGCTATCAAAATTCGCTAGTTTAAATGCATCCACAGTATCTCTTTATTCGTTTGTAATTAATGTCAAAAGTTATCATATACTTTATTATCATAAATGTATTACATCACTGGGTGCCCTTGAACGAAGGAGCAGAATGAGACATACCTTACGAGCTAGCAAATTGAGACATATTTTTGCAAACAAGGATAAAATGAGACATCAACATAATGAGACATACCTTGAATTTGCCGGGGTCCATGCCAAATGGATATTGACTTGGCTGTGCGGGTTCTTGCTGATTGGAATTCATGTCGCTTTCGCGGGATGAACTACTTTTCGATGACTATGATGATGACACACTAATTACCAGTCGAGGCCAGTGATCACACGTCTATGCATCACGTGAAAGTTGAGTCAAAGATGTGGAGTAATCTGGAAGAAAATGACAACAAATTGTTATTGAAAATCTAAAAGTGATTCATGATGAAATGATGCAAAGTGTTAAATTATTTGTCGCCCTTATAAAGCCCCAGAATGACGAATGACACACGACGGAACACGGCTTAATACTCACCCTTATCCCTTTTTGCTATCCCAGATGCACCGGTTTTCAAAAATAATTTTATTTAAATATGCAGTATATTCAATCTGAAAGCAGCAATTACCAATTTAATCCTATCAATCCAGTTTCACTGAAACTGTATGCATATTTTGTATTCGTATCCAAGTTGATCGTTTTATCTTGATAAAACTTTTTTATTTGATTATCAAACTGCGTCTCTCTCAAATCAGAAATCGAGAGTCTTGGCAGCAGCAGCGTCAGTGATTATGTCAACATTTATCCAGTACAGGTAATTTGAGCAATTGATTAAGGAATTGTCGTTGGCATAATCTAGAAGCATTGCCTACACAGCAAGCAAAGCAAGCAGCAATTAAGTAAACACTCCTCAGCTCTAATCCCATCCCTGTGTTAAGACCAAATTCAATATGCTCACTGCAAACGACACCAGCCACGCGACACAATATTTGTACGGACACAGCCCCTCCTTTTGTCTCCTCTCCCCGTCTCCTTGTTTTCTTTTTCCTGGCTATTCCCTTTGGCAATGTTTGTTGCAGCTAAGCTTTTAAAGACGCGATATTGGTGAACCAAGACGTACTTTAAAAAATGTTAGCCAACCTGAGTGTTTTTTAATGTCTCCGCTGTTCGGGAAGTATTTCTGGATTCAGATTTTCGCATTTTTGCTTCAACAACATATGTCGCGATACAGAAATTGTCTCGATGTTGTTAAATTCATCAGTAAAATATTGAGTAAAGGGAAGAAAAACAAAGAAATAAAAACAATGCTACATTTCTGTAAATAATCACGATTTCGAATTCACAGTTTTAAACATTAATATCACTTTCGAAAACTCCTTTGCCTAGTGAGGTCATGCGTACCTGAGTAGCATTTTCTCTGTGTGTCTCTTAAAGGTCACTTTCGCCCTTCATCTTACGCCAACGCTCGCTTGCTACTCTTACTGATCTCAGTTCCGGTATGGGTGTCCCCGAGGGTCTGGCACTCAAATAAAGCTGTCTCTTTGTTTCAAGCACAAGTGGAAACCCTTATGTGTTCAAGATCAGCCTGAGTGGGGGATCAGGCATGTTTGGTGCAGTTCATCTTTAATGTTTTTCAGAGCTCATGCAGTTTTTCTTTTGCTTTTAGAAAGAGGCGAAAATTGGTTTTAGGTGTTTTTTGATTGCAAAAGTTCATCGCTTTGCTGTTTAAATTATGCATTGTTAAACTCAAATTAATAGATAACTAACAATGTGAGTAGAATCACCTAAATTTTGGGCTAAAGTTGTATTTTATTAGCCAGCCGCAGTAAGAAACAAACGCCAAAATACAGACACATAACATTTTAAGTGTATGCCTTAATTAAAGGTGTATAGAACAAAAACACACATTGTATTAAGGTGAGTATAAAACATAAATTTAGATCTGTTGACAATGTCATATATCCTGCTCCCATTTGACGACAAAAGAGAGACGCTGCAAATCCTAAATCAAGGAACATCACAAGGAATTTAAGGACCCATCCTCGTGTGCTAGTAAATAGCGAGGGATGGGTGAGGTCCAAGGGGGTGATGTGGACCCTACTGACGCCATAAAACCCATGTAAAACAGTCTCTGTACTTGACAAATTCCTTCACAAAATTTGATGGGCCCTCCTCACATCCCCCGTGTTTTATGTCGTGGGGAAGAGGAAGAAGGAGGGAGGGGAGGCCAAATCTATTTGCATCCGCTAATGGGACAGACGTTCAGAAGCCAAGTTCGCTAATTGAGCAGGCAAACATGGAGCGTCTTTGGAGTTTAGAGGGTGGAGGTTCAGACAAGAGATGGGTACGCCGACTCGGTTTTGGAGCAACATGGAGAGCAAGATTCTTGGATTTCTTGTATAGACATAAAGTAGTATTACAAGGTACCACCCTGTATCACTTTAAACAGTTTTATCAGATGCTATTCCTGATCAAAATTCGAATTCAAATCGAATACCGTAAGTTGACCATCTATTTTCAACCGGGGTTGAAATTGTTCTTAGTCGTTCCTTATTAAAAAGTTTCAACAATCTTTTAGTACAAAAATATCATAATGATATTAGATATTTTGATTTCTTATATAATTGTGTTAAGTTATAACTTATGATGATTCTAGCCTGACTTTAGACTCATAGACAACGCATTTACAAAATACATTCTGAAACCATGCAGTAATACAGATTCATAGTCTCATCCAAAGAATTCTCAAATGGAAAGTTGTTAAGAAAGTGAAGAAAGCTAATTGGACATATAGCTGAGAACATCCTCAGAAGCACTACTGGTCATGGCATTATTAGCCTATGTAAGATGTCATTCTCTAGCGATGGCTACTTTTGCCATTGTTATGGCCTGTAGCGTACTTCGTGCCCACTCGGCTAGATGTTCAGAGAATGAGATGTCGTAAAAGACATGTATGTGTGTCTTTCAGTATAAAATATTTTAAAGCAAGCGTAGCGTAGTTGTGCACTGTTAAATGATGAATGGCACTCTGTCGATGATTGGTACTGATATGCATGTTTCGGTTGCAAAATGTGATTTATATCAAGCTTTCCTATCTTTTTAATTGCACTGGTATATCACATCAAATTTGCTCTAATTATGCGACACAAATGACATCGAGCGACATTAAGTATTTTTTTTATCCTACCTCTTCTTTTAGACGTTGCAATTTTGTCTCTTGTGAAGAGACATATAGACACCATACTGTAATAGCATCATTTCATACCTTAAAAAGCATCAGTCTGGTGGCAATGGCAGCAGCGAAAATGAATGAGACAGAAAGTGTGACTAAATCGAATAATTAATAACATGCCAGATTGAATTACCACCCCGCACTTATCCCATCGGCTTTATT
>LQRL01136650.1:6683-19191 GCA_001703475.1 Hydroides elegans | reverse complement strand
ATTCCAATAATGAGATCAGTCGATTTTTGCATGTTGTTGCATGAGTTGATACCCCGACCTTCCCAATTTTTTTTTTTTTTTCTTTTTTTTTTGATAAGGGATAAATATTTAGTGCTACAGAGTGCGCGATATTACAAACAAGGATCGAACAAATTTCGAAACTTAATATAACCAAGAAGACATTTTAGTTTAGCTTAGTATTTGTATACATGTAGTTGTGATGACGTCATTTCTGGTCGGAACGTAAGTCGATGCTACGAGGACCGCAGTTAAAGACTAACTTACGTGGGAAGGGGGGGGGGACTTTTCGCCGGGGGAGGGGGACTATGACCGTTTACCTAAAAAACTGTATAGCACACATAATTGAATCCCATGAATCTTATATCAAAGAATCCCATCTTACCTGGTAGAGTTGCCTGAACGAATCCGACGCAAAGGAGTATCCAAAACACGCCAAGTTTCCGTTCCGCCATCTTTCGAATGAATTTCACTTCCGTTTCCGTTTTTCACGTCCGCGGCGTTTTATGACATCTTAATCTGCAATCATAATGTGAGGAATATAGCATGTATTGTTGTGATAATTACTGTGGTTTGGGTATCCAGTTTTATCCTGTATATGATGCTACTATATATTAAATGTTAATTTGATTATTTTTTTTCCAATTATTCAATTCAAGTCTTCATCATTATTATCCTATATCAATTTGATTTACGAGAATGTTTTCCTATAACACTTGAAACGGAACCTCTACGCTAAAAATGTCTTGCTTTTACCAGTTATAATATCCATGAACATTATGATAGGTAAGTTAGAAATTTTATTTTTATACTAAATTATTTGCACCAATGCATGCTCTTTATGTGGCTCTCCTTCTAATTGCGACTTTTCACTAATTAATAATTAACCAGCAATGAAACCAATGCATTTTTATATAAATAAGTCCCATACTATGACCCGCCTCTCATTTTTGCCACAGTATGACCCCTTGAAGCGTATGAATGAATATTTCAGTTACTAAATTACATCACAATGTTATCAATATGCATTCGAAACTCCATGAGAAGTGTCAGGCCCGAAAAACAATAAGCAATCACATCTAAAGTGACGAAAATTCCACTGTTGTTGGGCACATTGTGACATTTATTGACAATCGAACAATTTCTCACTCTTGATACACAACTGCATGCTACACATACTATGGTATTAATAAGTGTTGCATATTCGGGCCATTGGACGGACAGCGTTCGAAGCAACGCAAATATGATTGGGACATAGTGCCATATTGGTGTCCATTAGCCTTTGCAACTACAGTCCCTGGGTTTAACTGTAGTTTTCCAACCTTGATTAATCGTCCACAAGATATGTTATACGTCCACATATAAAAGTAATGCAAGTATTTTTATGCCGCAAATATCCAAAATATTTATTTTTCTAACGTCGAAATTCCATTTTAGTAATCAAGAAAGTTACCATTATATACGGGGAAATACACTGTATTGGAATTATCCTTATTTCTATATGTCACCAAGTATCAAAATAAGCTCTCCTTCTACCTTTATCACCAGCATGCGCCCTGTGTCCAGCCTCTTGACGTTAGGGGTCTAAAGACAATTTCACGACATTCGCGGCTGTGAATAAAACACGCCGCTTGCCCACTCGAAAATCGTGCTTATCGTTTGTGCTGCGAATAACACTTAATTAACAAAGCTACCTTAAGTAGCTACTTGTGACCCCCGGGTTTTTTATCAATTTCAAATCAAGGGCTAGGAATATGCGTTGGGTAAAGAGGGGAGGGTAATAGGGGAGAAAGTCGCATTCTTTTAGGGTTTACTTTTGACGACCTAAAACTAAGCGAAACTGTTTCTTCGTGGTATTTTATTCTCACATAGAGAAGTACGGGGCATGGGCAAGGGTTTCTTTGTTTATGTATGTGGTAGCACTTAAAATTTGACCGATAAACCTCTACCGATAATATGGGAATTCACACGTGTAAATCCAGCCCTGACTATTGTCCTGTTTATCAAAATCTTATTATATTGATAAGTTGTTTAAATAACAACCCAAATTGCCTTTTTCTCAATTTGTCCTCAAAAGTTACAATTTTGAAGTATGCTTGACAATGTTTTCATGTTTTGGTAGGACGCGCGGCAACAAATTTAATTAACTTTTGTGAACATAACCTGTTCAAATACACACACCCTTTTTACGCTTATACACCGAACAGAGTCAATTAAATCGAACAATGCCGAACAATGTTCGGGTTTGTTCGTACACCTGATCAGATCTCGTATTCTCGTGTTTGTACTTTACTCGAATGTCGCACATTTTTGTTGACTCGTCCGAAGAAAATGCAACAGGGCTTATTTGCACGTTTTTCACGATTTCTGCATTCGAACATTCGTTTCCTTGTATTAGACGGGCGTACAACTTCAGACACGTGTGGTGAGCTCACAACGAACAATATTTGCACTTTTTAAAGCGTCATATTACGTCAGAGTTCTCATCTGTAATCATCTGTCGATGTTATTCGCCGCGCACAAACGTCAATAAACTCTTTTGATAAGTTCAATAATATCTATCAGTTAACTGAAAAATCATTTTTGAAAATTGATACATAATCTCGGTGGACCGAACATGCACGAACGAAATCATATTTGTTCGCACATTGTCACACTATATGACTGTTTTGATAACTAGACACAACAGAACACTCGATATTTTATTGCCTTTCATCAACAGTCATCACTGTATATCACTATGTGATAATTCAAACGATAACTCACTCCAATATTCGCCAACTATACCATTTCTTAACCCGGTTATCTTAATCCGATTCGGGACCGAGAATCATCGCCATTATACATGTTATAAGTTAGATCCACAAACAACATTGAGCGAAAGCCGGGGCCCAAACCTAATTACTGGGCCATACACAGATGTAACGGTCTTGCGGGAACGGTTCGAAAGCGATATATAGACAGAAAAAGGCGGAATTAGATTAACTGAGTTTGCAAGCGATACTCCCTTTAGGTTTGCAATGATGTATGGTTTTCGCAACACATACAGAACCCGAACGGAATTTGCTTCAGGTGAGGAAATTTCGAAGTTGCAGAAAAAATGCCCGAAAATAGGTGGAAACGGGTCTATAAATAGCGTTCGTGTGTCCGTTCTTCCGTAAATACACTGACCTTTGTAATGCCAAAATTTCGATTCCATGTTTGGTAAAACCTATCATTATCATGTGGGTTTATCCTCACCTGCAGTTGTTAATTGCATCATGAATCATTTTTATATTATGAAATATTGAAAGAGGTATCAATGGAAACAAAATCAAATGCAAAACCCATTACTATCCAGAGTTTTTGTTTATAAAAAATAACAAAAATACGCTTTTAGATCACGATCGGTTTTTTCTATTATAGAAATTTATGACCTTTTTTGCTGATGCAGCATTTAATCCCAACACCTCCTTCGGACTATCCACTCTCTTTAGCCACCTCCTCTAAGCAAAAGAGGTGATGCGTCTTAACGGGCATTGTTTGCGAGCGTTCTGTTGTTCTTACTGAATCAACAATGCGAGTTCGTAAAAACAAAGGTAAATCACATTAACGCTCTCTGTTAATCTTCTGACCTCTCGCCTTATTCTTTTCGCAGCGATTAAGCTGGTTTTTTTAGCATGTAATCGCGTTGTCATATCTATGAGCGATTTTTTGTTTGTGGATTAATGAGCATTGGTGCGGAAAACATATTGTCATTTGCTCAAGATGCTCCTATATAATGGGATGTGTAAACGTGGATTAAATGTTTATAACTAAGCAACGTGAAACACGAAATCCAAAGAAAATGAAAATTGTTTGATCCAAATTTAAACCGAAAACCTCAGCAAGCCAAAAACGTCGGATCTACCTTTTTTTTGCATTTTTCACGCTAACACAAACACAGCCAAAAATATCCCTACAATAGGTTGCTTATGGTAGAATCAACAATAGTGTGTTTTGAAAGAAAAAAAAATATGCCGAACAAAAAAAAACATTTGTTTTGATTCCTCTCCAAAACGTAACTGCAACCGTCTGAGGGAGTTTGGTAGGAGTAGATCACAAAAACATCGTCATATAAAAACCTATCAACAAATATATTGCACGTTCTCATAACCATCACGATACCTTCCCTACCCCGTGCACACCTGTTCGATTTTCAGGTTGTTCATGATACTCCCAATTTTCAAATTCTGGACACGTTGCTTTTGTATCTTCAGCGATCCTGTAGGTCCTCCGCTCAAATCCACAGGAATAAAACGCGGCCAACCGGAAAACTGTCTTACCAGCCGTTTCTCCATATGGGCTGCCATCCATCCAAGGAGGGTGGGTTAGGCTGGAGTGTGGTTGTTTTGTTACAGAAAAATGTATATATCCAGAAGAACGCAATTTTATATATGTCTTGACTTTGTCTGACGTGTTTCAGTTTTTCCCGCCTATCAGTTTAGCATATGCATAGTTTACGTTTCTTTTTATTTATCTATTTTTGTTACCGATTTCAATTCACTTATAGAGAAAGTTAGGATTCAACATCGGCCGACAAAACTATCATGAGCCCTAGACACACTTTTTTTTCGAAATATTCACCAAAATTACAGGTGATCCAGACACCAAACATAACATGCACAGGTTCTTCACTAAGAAAACACAAAAACATGTACACCTATTAGCGATCCGTTCAAAAACGCATACGCATGTGTTTATCATACGGATGTATTTTTCCTACGCGTATGATCACGCACCGTGCATTCACAGGGAACCCGTTATATCTGCGATTCGCTCCACTAAGCAACATGTGTGAATAGGCATGCACCATGAATCCGCCGGATTAAATCCATAAGCAAAGTTAAGATAACGAAAGCAAGGGGAAGTGATCGCGGGTCACCTAAGGGTTTAGATATTTGAAAAATGATAAAGGATGGGTCTATGTGTTGAACAGATTTTTCATTTTTGCTCAACTAATTATTCACGATAGAGTAACTGTAGCAAATAAGAGAGTCTTGGTTACAATTGGTTAACATAATAAACTCATATTTTTCAGGTAACATTCGATCTCGAAAATGGCGAATTGCAGATGAAAAACAGCGAAAAAAAAACTCTGCGAAAAAATTCACGAAAACGGCGAAGAGTTGGAACCAGATAGAAGCTTACCTCTAGAAAATGATAACCATTTTGGCTTGGCCATGTTTACATCTCGTATGTGTACCTAGCAATGGGGATAAACATAAGCTGTGGCAACAAACTATAGAGTTTTCTGTAATAGAGTGCGCGCGCATGGGTGTTTGTGTGCGATATGGGAGGGATGGAGGATGGTAAAGGTGTTTATTTTGTGAAGGAGCTCAGTATCCACGGTTAAGAATATCATAAAATGAAATTGTAATTTAGCTTAGTTCCGGAGAACACCTTCTAGACTCTTTATATAGGCAATTTGTAAACAAAAGTTAATATGCGATTAATCAATAATTATGATAAGACCAGCAATACTTACTCATTTTTGAGATTTGGATATCACTTTTCGCAAGGAAAAAACTTGCTTTTGCCCCTTTTCTTAAATCCTTGTGACGTCACAAAGATTATACTGACGTCATAAAGAGCACTCATATTGCGTACACATGAATGGATCGCCATCGGTGTATTATGATGAAGATGATGTTAATGATAATAATACCACCGCTTTGCTCCAATGCTTATCTAGGTTGGGTATGTTCGCGCAAGGATACGATTATGAAAGCGTGAGCGATAACGGGGGGAAAATCCTCTATTAACGCCCAATACCAATCATAAGCCAAGGTCATTGTACACATTATACGTTTATACAGTTACAGTGGATTCATTAGTGCCTTTTGATGATGATGCTATATAGTGTCTGTGGAAAACAAAAAAAGGGATATGGATAGCTGTTGCTTATGGAGCGATACCGACCATTAATGTCTATTTTAGTATCGCGTAAGCGATACATATTTTGGGCGAATGTATATAAATGGGAAGGGCTGCAGAATCATCTAGATAATCTTCAGTAATACCCAAAATAGTCCAGAGTATATCAGTTAGGAGTGCATGTATGATTAAGAACGTTCTACTATATCGAAACTATTTCTAGTTTCCTTTCTACCACTATTCTACCAGTTCAACATTCGATCCTTTGTTCTGAATGATTTCTGGGCATAAAAATACTCATAGCTATTATGATTTCTTTGATAGGAGAAACCATCCTCAATCTTGTCTGACAGAGTTTTCTTTCCTGCATCCTTCACTTTGCACATTCAACCATCTCGCCACTAATCCGCGTTATTATAACAATCAACACAAATCTCAGGATCAGTGCGCGTTTGTCAAGTTCAATGAAAATTTCAAATAGGCGATATGACAGAAGTTCATTATCAAACGCCAACACCGTTTGATGCATGCGCGCGAAAAAAAAAATACAAAAAAAATAATACCGTATGCGCGAAAAAAAATCGCGAAAATAACAATTCAGCGGCAACAACGGTATCACATGGTGAACCAAATCTCATCCATCTTTTATAAACTCGCGTGTGTCAATCTCAATATATCAACATGGCGGCATAGAGTTCATGAACGCTCGAGTGAGATCAAAACGAAATAATACGAGACGACAAATAAAATCTTAAGCGGGACCCGATAAAATGGTCTGGATGGAAACAAAATGGAGAGCTGATATTGTGGGACGGGGTAAGTTTCAAATCAAACTACTAATGGCACCATTTGTAAGTATCCGCGTATGAAACAACCGAGAAACTCCCAGAAAACTTCGAATCGTTTCCAATGCCTAGCAAAAACACTTCCATGCCCTTTATCGTTTCTTTCATCGAATCCACTTGATGTTAATTCGCGCTGAAAGCGATGCGGCGAAAATAATCAACACCATATTGACTCCCCCCCCCTCCCCCCTAACACCCTCTCGGCCGCACTGTTTTTTTTTATTGCCATCCATCAAAATTATCTCATTTTCGCCTAGGTGTGCTTTTTTTCTTCGCCTTGTACTCTTCCTTATTGGTTGGCCGATTATGAAATGATAGATGAAAATACTAGTTGTTCTTAAAAATGAGTTAACTATGTGCATGTTTTCACCCAATCCAGATGTTATATCCAGGAACGCATGAAAGTACGACTTTTTCTAACAATAAATATTTTTCTTTTGACATTTATATCAATTTGAATGTCCGTAAATAATACTTGGGATTCATGCCCTTTCCATTTTGATTTGAAACCAAATAAAATACTATACTCCGAAACTTTGATGTTTAAGCTAGGCTCTAACCTGAAATCTGTAGCGTCAACAAACACAAATATACCTTGGAGAAAGAGGCATCTTTTCATTAAGCTTATAATCAGGAGCTTCTCCCGAATCGGTGACCTTCATATTGCCCAATCAACCTATTATCGCCTGGTTTGCGGTCATTGGTCAAGCCAATAAAGCCTCTCTATTATCGCCCATCGAAATACCTCTTTATTAAGCGTCAGTAACTACATTCAGTACATGGCGATAAATATACGATCTTCATTAGCGGATTACGGCGACAAGGTTATCAAATATTAAGGAAAAAGAGAGTTTTATTAGAAAGTTGTTCGATGCAAAAACACGGGTTTACAAATAAACTGTATGATATATACTAAATACTTAAACTAGAAGGTACGACTATAAAAGCAGCCAAATCAACCCTTTTCGATTTCATTTTTCACTCATTGCTCGAGGTGTAAACATCGATGCACACACCGAGTTTTCTTGATTATTTCTCTAAGTAGGATACCAATCTTTTTGAAAATTACACATACCAATTATGAAACATCATGCATACACTTTCTGTTATTTTTATTAAGAAGATATGCTTATGTTTTCTAAAAAATGCATTTGAAAAGTTGTTTGAAAATAAATTTTGAATTCATCACGTGATTGTATTTGAAAATTCGCCAATGAAATGCATGGTGTGTATCCTGATGGACAAGATGTCAAAAAAGCTCGGGGTGGATTGTGAAATCCCCTGAGGTTTTAAAGTGCTTCTGCTAATTATGAGTTCCACCGAAAATGTCCATTAATAAGTCATTAACACTAAATACTGTCAGCGAAGATATCTGTTTCTTTGGATCTTAATCACCATATCAAATTAATGTGTTTACTAAACAACAAACATAGTGAGTTGCGTGGTAAAATTGACTGATGAGATGTGAAAACCCCTCAATATAAGCACAACCCACAGAACGGTGGAAAAATCATTTTTATTGTCGCTCGGCTTTAAGTTGTGCCTTCATCGGGCTAAGGAGAAAATCACCAAAAACTCCAAGGTTTTACACAGATAGACAACAGACAAAGTTGCTTTTTGTCTCGTTATTTGTTTCGCTGTAGATTGAGGAATAATGCCCTCCTTTTTATGTGTTCTGGTTGTCTGTGCTTTGTCGATTATGAAGGGTTTTTACAGGCAATTTGTGATTAGTTGTATCACCCGCTAAACATGGTGAAAGTTTTTGGGTGGTGGATGGGGTTTTAGCGTACAAGGTCATAGCACATCTAGCAGGTGGGTTTCGAATAACGAACAGCCTGTATGCTGTGTATTTTCTTCCAAATATAACTTGAAAATAAACAAAGAATAAGTAAAACGTCTTACAATAACTGCATTCTATGATGGGATATGGCCAACTGTGATTATCCGTGGTTCGTCTAAAAGCATAGCAACAACATAACATAATCTTAAAACACTTACCAATCAACCATACTGGACAAAACACAAGATCCTACTCCAACAATATTTCCACACTCTAAAATCCCTCCATCCAGACCTCACTGCCTCACATGCACCCAATGCTACACACTTTAATGGACCCACCATCTCAGGACCTCTCAACGGGCTGCCCACCTGTATCCCTCAAAAGAGGGCGCCCCCTGCCCGCCCGGGGTCACTCCCCGCCCATCACCGAGTTCCACTGTAATAGGCTATAACGCCATGGTGGATGTGGATGGTAGGGGAGGAAGAGCCTGGTGCGGATCCGGAAGAGTCAAGGGAAAACGTATGATATATGAGTATGAGTAAAAGCATGTTCATATAATAAAATACATATATAATTGCAATATAGACTTCTATATATACTGTCTATATAGATGTCTATATAGCATTTTAATGTGTATATTAGTGTTTGCACAGGCGCATGATCCTGAGATTTCAAGTGAAAATCTACATTTTCTTTCTTAAATAAAGCCTCCGTATTCCCCATATTCTAGTAGCAATAAGACTTTCATGGAAACTACAATGTAGCCAGATTTCTGTTTCTCACATCTGAGGTCAGTCCAAGGCTTGGCAGAGCCCCGCTTATCAATCCCCAACGGTTCTGCTTGCTTTTAATTTAATTGTCTTGCGAGAATAAACACACTGATAAGACCTGCTCATTAACACAACGGAATCTGCTTCATGTCCTTCTCTATATTTTCGCTCCCAAAGTTGTTCGCATTTTGAATACGTTTATCCCACGCATAATACGAATGTTCAAAGCGTTTTCGCTAATTAACATCAAACATTGAACACCCAGACCCCGTTACGTCAAGTATAGGCGCGCGCAAAATAAACGCATGTTTGTGTGTGTATCATTCAGCTCTTTGTTTGGCCGATACGTCAACACACAAACGGTGACGTACACACAAACAGAGCGACGATTCGACACATCAAAAACGTCTTCTTCTTGAAGGAACCAGCCTTCACAAGGTGGCTGAGGATAACCTTTAACCTGTGCGCTCGTTATCAACGTAAACAGTTGGTTTTTGGAAGCAACATGGAGTCAGCTGACATCTATCTGTTGAAGGATTTCAGAAGACGATTCATGCAGTCAGGGGAAGGGATGATGGGGACACTCCATGCTGATTATCATTCAACAACAACCCGAAAGCCATATAAAGTGCGTTTTTTTCTTCATTTCTATCGCCGTTTTCTCAAAAAAAAACAGTTACTTTGAAATGTCTGATAAACTGACCAGATCACTGCACGTAAACTAGAATTTTGTTCCGATTTGACAGAAAAATAGCTGACACGTCTCAAGGCCCGTTTAAACGATCAAACCGAGTTCAAAACAAAACTTTTTAACGAGTTTTGGATTTTCAAAAATGGTGTTTAAACGATACGACAAAGGCTAAATACAAACAGTGATAAATGTGTCTTTTCTAGTATATATCTTTTATAGATGAGTTGTGGAGGGAATTTCAAAATAACACGGGGAGTTGAAATGCGAAATCAAAGTAACTTGCCAGAGTTTGGCTAAATATTTGGATATGCACCCAAAATAGGAATAGCAAAACAAAATTGATTTAGGATGCGAGAATGTGTTCGGAATCATATTATTATAATCAGCTTTTATTTTAATTTCATCGTAATAATTATTTGATTGAACATTTTAAAGAAATTATTCATCCTTCTATATACCATTTAATCGACTTTTTTCGTAAGTACAAGTAGTAAGTGCATTATCCAACGTAACTGACTATATTTTTATGAAGAGAGTGTATCAAGAAACAGGGGACACATTCCATCCTTGACATGATCCAGGGCCACCCCACACAATTGATGGGATTTCAAGTGAAGACACGTGCTGAAAGTTGTAGGAAAGTAGGACGTGTTCTATTCCTTCAAACTGTCGCATACAACCTCAAATTCAATTCAAAACTGTGTTCAAATGAACAAACTCAGTTCAAAACACAAAGATTTTGAACTAAAATCGTATCGTTTAAACGGGCCTTCATATGTGTTTTATCTCAAAAAGCTAGAAGTCTTTATTATTGTATCACGTCAACTTTTGATAAATGGTGATCACTTTTTTTTCTTGAAAATCAACATGATCGTTTTTATCGAACTCTTGACACTGAGCAGAAAATATGGCGTTTCCTTAAAACAGCAAGGCGTTCCTGGGGATTACAACAGAAAATTCATAATTTTGTCAGAAGAACGTGTCTCTATCTAAGGATAGAAGAGCGATTGCGTATAATATGAGAAACTACGTATAATAACTACGTCCTCATAGCTTTAAAAAAAGTATTTCAAAACCAAGATTTTTTTCTTGCTTTTGAAAGAGGTTTAAAACACGTTACGTGATTTTTTATCGTTTTTTGGACAGTAACCATTGACAACCCATGATGTACCTGGAGATGGGCAGGCAAGCATGAAGATAAGCAAATCAGACATTAACTGGCGATAACCAAAATCCCCACTCGTAGTAGGGGCTGGGGCCGAGCAAAAAAGCTTTGTGCGCCCATGATACCAAAACCTGATACAGTCCAGACCCCTTCGTTGTACCTTTGGTGCATCAAAACGAGTTCGATAAGCTCTCAAAGCAGCAAACTCGAAAACGACCCCCATCTTGCACAAACGCACAAACAAATGGCTCAACAGTCACTTAACGCTAATGGACTTTTTCGTTGGGCAAAGAGCGCTGGTGTTTACGATTTGCGAGAAAAGTGAGATGAAACGCGGGGATGAAGAGCTTTCGGTTTATGGAAACAGTTGTGTCCGACCAACGTACAACATAAATAATTCGAAAACGAATACAAAGTATGGATTTGTTGCATGGATACAAGCACAAGTAAAAAAAAACCGAGTAAAATCCCAGATTTTTCTCCATCAGGTTCAATGTTCAATAACCATGTTGAGAGTTTACGACTTTATATGCATGAGAGTAACCCTTCCTTTCATTAAACCATTTAGTTTATCACCTCGCTTCTTTGGTTCCAAATAGTAACAAGTGTACATATATGTTCACAAACCAAATCCGTTCTACTCTATCCCATCAACAAAATGGATTGTCTTTGGTCTTTCCTGGAGTGGAGAAGGAAAAACCTTCTTAACGATTAGTAAATCCCTTATCATTATATTTTTTGCCTTTCATGATCTCTTTAGAACCAACACACATCAATACCGTTCGCACATTAGTGATAGGACTCATTGAGTATTTACCCGAACCAACAAAATAAACTGTCTCCATCCCTTCATAGTCTATGTTCATCATCTGTGTGTAGACAAAATTATCGATATTTAGCCAGCGGTTTTGGAAACGACTATGATAATGATGAGGCATCGCCTGTATATATGTTAAGCTCGTGACGAATTTCCGAAGGCTGGGGTCAGAGCGGTTATCCCTATAAGGTTACCATTTCGATGTTAATTGGATATACGAGAGTTGGGTTTTCAAAGTGAAAAAATACCTGAAGTAACCACATCTATTCAATGACGCAAAACTTTGTTATTTTTTTAATGTTAAAATCCTACCCTTGATCGCCAACTTTAAAATTTAAAGATGTCCACATTTATCACTTATATTGATATAAAATGGGCGATGATAGGTTTTGAAAACTTATATTAACACGACCCTTTGCCGAAAAAGGGGCAAATCATTTTTTCGAGGCATAATAATGAAGATGGAAACTTTTTTTTATTTTCGCACTTATAAAAAATGGCAATTGCACATTCTTTCACTGTTC
>LQRL01136642.1:0-23373 GCA_001703475.1 Hydroides elegans | reverse complement strand
TCATAGAAAATATATTTAAAATTTACAAAAACACATACCCCTTCGAGTTTGGGGGCGGTTGGGGCCTTTTCGTGTTTCACAAATACTTCCTTGTTGATTTAAGCAATGGAATGATTTTATTTTGAATTTGCCAGCCAGGAAGAAAGACAATATTGTGTCAGCAACTTTACGTTGATGTAATTGTTACGTAACAATTACATCAACGTAAATAATCAATTCATTAAATAACTAAATGCTTATATCAATTGATATAATTATAAAGCAAGGTATATTCACATATTTGTATAAATAGAGAGAATTCATTTTAACCCTTTGAACGACTTTATAGTAAAATGCATATGTTCATTTTTAATAGTAAATATTTACTTAAATAAAAAATATACACCGGCGCTTTCGTATTACGCAGAGAATATACGAGTATTTTTTCTTGATTTGTACGAGTATTTTCTCGTACTGGTTCGTCCATACGCGTATTTAGTTCTCAAAAATACGCAGTCGAGCAGCATGTGACTTATCTTTATTTAAACAAATTGACCCTTCACTGCTCACTTAATGTACCCTTCATTAGGGATTAATTACAGTGTGCTCTTTTGGCTTTCTTGTGAAGACACATCAGGCTTTGAGGTGTTGCAAAACAAACTGTTTTTCAAGGCATAAAGGCGATCCCTCTACATCAATCAAAGCAATGATCTCTTTTGAGCTGAATAGACGCGCATGCAAACAAAGCCTTACATATCCCTTTACGTATCCCTTATCCACAGCACCGCATTTTAAAGCATCGACTGGATTATGATATCGTATAAAAAATGTTTTTTTTTATCAATTGAGATGTAATCAAATAAATAATTTTAAAAAAAGATAGAAATATGTGTTTTAGATGATTTGATCTGGTTTTATTAATTATCTAGCTCTTATTTAAACGTTTCAAGTCAAAATATATGATAATGAAGTTATAAATCATCAAAGTATTGCCCCTTTCTGTGAGGCCTACTTTGAGATCAGTGAAGCCATATTTCGTAAGAGATTTCATGAATTATGCATAACGGAGCCTCGAATTGCTTACATACGTCAATTTCATGCACTAAAGATGGGTTCTATGGTGAACCCATCCCCCCCCCCCCACCCCCGGCGGAAACCCCTTCCGGCAAAAATACCCCCTCAAGTAAGCTACTCTTTTAATACCGTCCTTGTTTCGTCGACTTACGTTTTGGCTATGAATGACGTCACAACAACGTCAAATTGTGACGTCACAACAACGTCAAATTGTAACGTCAACATCACGTCAAACTTTCAACGTAATTTCAACGTCAGCATGACGTGATTTTCGCCCAGCCTGCCAAAATATGAGGCTTCTGACCGTTCACCCTTTGCAAAAAAATAAGCCTTCCTCGATCACTAGAAAAACAATTCACATTTGATATTATCGGTAAACGGAAAGCACAACCCCCTCTTTTTTGCACATCCCCCAATAGCCCCCCAACCCCCCCAACCCCTCTCCATTTCTGAAAAAAAATCAGATTAAGACAATAATAGGCTACTCCTTATTTATATATTTATGGTAATATGTTAAGGGCCCTTCTCTGTGAGGCATACCTGGGGTTCCCGTAAGCCACATTTCGTAGAATATCTCATTATCTATACATAGGAAAGCCCAAAAGAGCTAACATACATAAATTCCATGCCCTCAAGACGATGTATGCAACATGTCAGCCCTCTATGTGCCCTTGATAAACTTTTATTAATATTTGAATTTTCCCTACCCCTTAAGATAAAAAAAGTCGACATTTTAATTAAATATTTTTTGTCAAAAAAAAATAATTTTAATATAATTCACAATTGTAATTGCAATTTAGAGCCTCCAAAATTATATATCCTATGCAGATCCCAAATCCTAATAAATGCCTAACGACTCATATTCAAAACAAACAAGTAGCGTCCACAAAGAAAGGGGACGACGCATTGTGACCTTCCCTTTGTTTCAATATAACAGTGAGCACAATAAAACTTATCTCAATTCGAGAAAATACGCGTATTTCGTTTCATCAGTTTGCGTACGGATGAAAAAATACGCAACCAATACGCGTACTGAGTTCTCGTATATTCTCAATAATACTAGTATATTTTCTGCGAAATACGTAAGCGCGGGTGTATTCAATATTGTAAATGATATTTTTTATTGATTTGGTTTTTAATATTACATGGCATGATATCTTCATTCAGGTTGACAATACTACAAAATAAAAACATTAAATATATAATATTGCTGTTTAAAACTGGTATATCGCCTTGTGCAGCCTTATTCAATTCCAGCGAGCGAACGAGTAAGTAAAGTCAAAGAGCAATCCACTCGCTCGCTCGCTTTTGCAAAAGCGAGCGAGCGAGCGCAGTGTGGACGGTCACTATCAAAATGACCAAACCTTTCAATTTACTCGCTCGCTCGCTTTTACAAAAGCGAGCGAGCGAGTGCAGTGTGGACGGTGCTTTAATCTGACAAATTTTTGCCATACATCATACTACCTAAAAATAATTTTATAGCTTTCTTATTGGTTTCATTTGGTAATATCGTGTACCTATAATGACCCTGAACCATAAATCTTTATTTCTGTCCGTTGGGACAACATGTTTTGCATTTAATAAAATTTTCAATGCTTCAGGCGAAAATATTTTTTTATTTTTAAAATTTAAAATGGCCACCAAATTTTTATTTTTCGATATATTCACCTAATTATTTCTGATTCGTACTTCTGATGCCTAGACCTTTCCAAGTGATACCATAGTTTTATGATGAAATCCATTTTGGTCTGCCATGCCTAGTCTTGTGATTAAAAAAAAACATCATCACATATTTGTGCCGTGTATAAAGAAAAAATTATATTCATCCACTTAGTTAAGCTGTTTTGACTATATCTAAGGACAAATGAAGGGTAGTTGAGTATCAGGTAAAATCAGAGTATTCCAAAGTCTTATTTTCAAATCATGGAAAATCCACCTTGTTTCGGAGAATTTTATCATTAGACCCCCACCCAAAAGGTTGGGGCCTATTCTTCCAGACCAGTCTACGTCACACCATAGTAACGTTCCCCAAACAATGCGGGATTCGAGCTCGGGATTCGAGCGATTTTACTTCCTGGATTCTCCCCCAAACATTGAAAATAAATAGCTTGCGATTGGTCAATTTAAAAAATGGCGGACAGTGGTCTGCAAGAATAGGTTTGGCGTGTCCGTCTGTCCGTCATACTTTTTTGTACGGGCAAGAACTTTTGATTTGAACGGAAGGTCATAGAGACTTGGTTATAGGCTCAAATGAAAGGTCTTGGTCCGTAGATGTGCCTTTTGACCATTTCGGTCAAAAACGCCCGACCGGAAGTTGTCAAATTGCCCAAAAATAACCAAATAACCAAATTAAGACTTGAGCTTGTACGGCTAGAACTCTTGAACGGAAGGTCATAGAGACTTGGTTATAGGTTCGAATGAAAGGTATTTGTCCGTAGATGTGCCTTTTGACGGTTGACCATTTCATAGAGACTTGGTTATAGGCTCAAATGAAAGGTCTTGGTCCATAGATGTGCCTTTGACCATTTCGGTCAAAAACATCCGACCGGAAGTTGTCAAATTGGCCAAAAATAGTGGTTTTCATAGAATATATATTTAAAATCTACAAAAAAACCATACCCCTTCGAGTTTGGCGGCGGTTGGGGCCTACTCGTGTTTCACAAATACTTCCTTGTAAACTAAGTCAATAATCAGAGGATCTCAGAGCGAGCTATCAAGTCAATGTTAAAGTACAACACTGTCTTTGGTTTACATTGAACTAGATCGTGTGACCCAATGGGGAAATGATTTTCAAAAAACTTCAATGGGTTACGCATCGGGACTAGTTTGGGGTACCACTCTTGCATACGATCAACTATAGGACGTCAAATAATAGGTTTTGATGTGTAGATTCTTGCAAACCACTGTCCTTCACCTTCAGCATTGATCAAACACAAGCTATTTATTTTTCAATGTTTGGGGGAAGTATCTAGGAAGTAAAACATCTCGTCCAATCACATTCCTATATCGCTTATGGTTTGGGGGACGTAACTATGGCATGACATATACAGGTCTGCAAGAATTACGTGTATTTTGGTAGTTTCGAAAGAAATCGGTTAACTTTCGGTTTGAATCGGGTAAAAACCTTTCCGTAATTACCCCGTGAAAATCAAGAATTTTGTTTTGAAATCCGGTGTATAACCCGCACCGATGTATAACCCGTACCAATATTTAATCATTTTCCAAAAATGACATATTTTACCCTTAATACCCCACTAAAGCTTTATAGATGTCGTTAATGATAATGCTTCACCAATAAAATCCATTAAGACTTTGCAAAGGAAATGAAAGATCAAATGAAAGATCATAATAGCTTAAGCATATATTTAACATAGCAAAATTGCACTTTTTTTACATGAAAATACAAAAACAATATTTGAACCAATGTAAATTTGCACCAGTGTCAATCGTTAAAATGGCTCAAACAAGCTGCCTAACATGGTTCTTTTGGATCAATTCGTAACTGTTTAACCGATAAAATATCATTAATTATAACTTGTGTAAATAAGCTAATAAGAATAGGATAACTCAGTTTAGATACCGAAGACCCTCGAAAACACATGACATGTGTCAAATTAATTCAATGTCGGCCTTACATTGTTCATTGAACAGCATTTTCATAGAAAAGTTACCGAACAAATTCGATAATGCTGTTTAAGATGTTGATCGAACATCTCTTTGCATTGCTATTTTCAATAGTTCATTAATACAACGATGAATGAAGACGAAATACACAATTTAATATTTTATTTTTGGCCTTGTTCTTGCATGGATGACAATTGTGAAAATGTCTCGATACTATTTGACCTTGATTCACGTTCGTATCTTAAAGTCATTTTTATAGTCTTAGCTATACAGCGGATTTTTATAGCCTTAGCTTGAGTGTTGCACGAAAGAAGCATGAAAACGAATGAGAAATCATGAATAGAATTTTCTAACAGAAATCCATAAATCAATGCTTATTGTTTGATTTTTTTATCGAATTAATAACATACATATTTCAATTTAGTTGAATTTAAGTGATTCTGATATTCTAAATATTTCAATAGAACACCCAAACATTTTCATTTAGCTCAAAAAAAAATATAGTAGAATGATTAGAATATTCATTCTCGTATATAAATGGATTCATGTTTATTACAAACTATCGGGAATTAGCATAACATATATATTTTTTCATGGTGGAAAAACGAATATTATGCATTAAATCCACTTGCGACGCAATTATTCAATTGTTATGCAGCTTGAACAATTGATTAATTGCGTAACAATCATATTTTTCCTAGTTATTGTTGCGAAGCATAATTGTTACACATCAATTGTTTGCGTCATATTTCCCCAAAAAAGTTGCAAATTTTGAACTTTAAAGCAGATTTATAGCATCCCACTGATGTTTATAGCTACATGCTACCGTTTTGGTGCTAGGCCTTGACGAAACTTTTTTGGTCACTTTATGGGTCTAAAAAATCAACCCGTTTTAATAGCCCCCTCCGGGCCCCTAGGCCCCGGTTGGGGGCTAAAAAAATAAACAATGTGATGGTACTCAATGTCCTTTCAGGTACAATCTCACTTTTTTAGCGGCGCTTAATGGTGTATTTTTTTTTTTCATTATGAACAAAAGATTTAATTGAATATAAAGTTCCTGCTACAATGTCCAAAAAATGAAAAGTCTGATCATTTTTGTGGTCGCAATACTTAAGTATAGAATAATAAATACAATAGTATACTTTTGGTATTATTTAGATTGATTACACTATCTATGCCCAATGAATGAAGACTAAATACACAATTTTAATATTTTATTTTTGACCTTGTTCTTGCAAAGATGACAATTGTGAAAAATGTATCGATACTATTTGACCTCGATTCACGTTTGTATCTTAAAGTCATTTTTATAGTCTTAGCTATACAGCGGATTTTTATAGCCTTAGCTTGAGTGTTGCACGAAAGAAGCATGAAAACGAATGAGAAATCATGAATAGAATTTTCTATCAGAAATCCATAAATCAATGCTTATTGTTTGATTTTTTTATCGAATTAATAACATACATATTTCAAGAAAGGCAGTGCATCATTTTTATGCTAAACAATGGTACAAAACAGAACAGAACAGTAACTTAATAAGCAATATCAAAATTTAAAGAGAACAAAATAACAAGTTCCAAACACATGATATCTTAAAACCGAATCGTTTCTCACGATCAAATCCCAATGTACATACTACATTTTGTATTATTCATGAATCCTACATAAAAAAGTTTTATCTTTGACGCAGTCAGAATCCTAGAAAATCCTCGCGTTCAAAGAATATGTGTGCATGGAAACAGTTGCTATGGCTGATATAATCAAATAACACACATTTGCGACCTGGTCACTTGAAATATTAATTTTGGCAAAAGACAACGTCAGCCCGACAAATCATCGAGATTTGCATCTTGTTTCACAGGGCCCCTACCCTCTAAGGTATGTTATATACGAGAGGTTGATTGCGCTTGGTACAGGATGCTAGTTTAATGTTAATTTATGAATCTATAAGTCATTAAGATAACCATCATCAGTGCGGTCCCTTCTTTCTCCGCGTATTTAATGGTGTCCAATTCGTTTGGGCTGATCCTGCTGAGATCCCCCTCCTATAGCGGGTAGACTCTGACTCATTGCAATCGCCTCACGCTGTAATCTTTGACACTCCCTGAATACCTCTTCACCTACATTTTGTGGTATTTCAAACGAAAGGAAATTCATCAAAGTCAGTTTGTATTTGTGACCCATGCGCTTTTCCATCAATTTCTGACAGGTGCTATGCGCATGCTCTATTTGAGCCTCAACGATATCCACTTGTCGCTCATTCAACGCTATTTGCCGCATGCGTTCAGTATGGTCATGAACTAGGTGCTGTTGCTCCTTTTCATGGGCATGTATCCTGTCTAGTTTTCTTAGTTCCATATCAGCTTGTATACGTTTCATTTGAATTGCTTGTTCCTGCTGCCATTTTTCAAATTCTCGCGCTTGTTGTTGCTCCGATCTTACCCTCTCTTCATTGATATGCTTATATCCTATAAGTAATGCGATAATTATTATTCCAAATGATACATGTTTGAACATGTTTCAATCAATGACAGAACTGTCCAATAGCTTATTTCTCATATAAAACAATACCAATATAATGAAAATTGACAAAACTTATCAAATGATTCGATTAAATGAAATCGCGCCACGTAGCATTCGCAAGATAAGAAATAACCACACTACGTTTAATCGAAAATCCTCCATAAAAGTTATATGACGTGACTGTACTTACGGGGCTATAATGCTGTCTAGAATATCATGTGATGTTGTTCAAATAAAACCGAAAGTGTACTTGATTCGTAGCCTATTTATTTGCAGACAAGTGCCCTGTCACTCCAAGTGGCACTCTATTTACTAATTTATGAAACCATATTGTAATTTGCTCTGAGATATAAAATCATTAAATCCATCATTTACAATCATCACCGATTTATAAACCGCGCCTATGAAAATCAAGAAGTATGTTTAAAAACACGGTGCATAATCCGCCCCCCTAAATTGATAATTTTCTGTCAAGTGAATGTGTTGTCCTATAACCCAATACAGATACTTTAATTATACTTATAGTGATGGTTCTTCCCTGATAAAATCCGAAAAAATATTGCACAAGCTCATATTAACGATTATAATCGTTATTGTGTTGATTGATTTTAACAAAATGTAACTTTATTTATCATCAAATTTAAAATCGAGCCATTTATGTTGTTGAATCTGTGTATCACCTGCACCGTTGTATAACCCGCACCTGGGTGTTTTACATATAAAATTGGTGTATAACCGAGCTTCTACGGGTTTTAGAATTGTGAACGGGGGTCATAGATCCCTGATTATATAAATGATCTTTGAATAGCCGTTAATATGCAGTTGGCCCTTTGCTGGTTTCTACTGAATCCGGTTAAAAAATGGGGAAATGTATGTTGTTGGGTCCTTCTTGTTCTCGTTGTTTTGTGCCCAAACCTCAAAAATAACCATAGCACCGAAACACGTCTCTGTTATGTCAATATGAGCTGCCAAAACCATAGTTCTTGTAAATGAAGAAAATCTAAGCCTATCCACTGCTTTAAATAAACTTTTCCACACCGAAGAATTTGTATATCTTGACGTGCACTTACACCATTTGAAATTATTTGATACAATATATGTTTTATTTTTATAGGATTTCATTGCATGCTAAGGCTGTTTCGGAAGAATGAAAACAAGGCGATAAGTTGGCTCGAGGAATCCTCAAAGAAAAATATGTTTGTTGACTCTAAATAAAGCTGAAAAGGCCGAGCTATGGTATTCGGAATACCGAAAAAAACGAAGTTTAGTGTGAAGAATTAAGTATTAACAAAAAGACACAAAAATGTCAAGTTGCGAGAAGCAATCTGAGTTTTTGCACAGTAATGCAAACCTTATCAGAGATAATATAAAATCACGTGATGAAAATATGTCAGCTGCAGATACATCGCACCCTAAACCAGTGGACAAGATATTTGTTAAAACTATATTGCTTCCAAAATATCCACCGATCCCACCTCAGGCTTCTCATGCAAATACACTAAGTACAGAGAAAATCTGTCCAACAGCGGAAGCCATCCCTCAAAGTTCGTCAACATCGACATTGGTTGAACTCGGTGAGAAAGAATTGAAAGAATTCAATGACACTGCTTTTGTCCAAACTAGCATCGCTACTGATGGGGATCACCACGACTCGGTTTATATTGCGGTTAAGGAAGAAAGACATGATGACAATTCCAATGCGGATAGTTGCAGTGAGATTTTATTGGAAACGGATGCTGCTAGGGAAAGGGACGATGAGGATAACATAGAGACTGATAATGATACAGGAACGAATGCTCAATCTGTGTCAAATTTTAGAGTATCCGTTTTGAGTACATTAAGTAGAAAAGTGGAAGCCAGAAAGAGGAAAGAGAAGAGTTCAAGTAAAGAAGGAGAACCGACCGGAAAAGTATCGAGAAAAATGAAGCAGGCTGTGATTATGAAATACAGCAAGAAGTTTATACCCAAGGCAAAGCGAAAACGGGGTAAGTATGATTTCCTTCTAGTGCAAAGAATCAAGCAAGACACGAGTTTAATTATGGGAGAAGGAGAGTCACTTATGTGTCATAAATTACTTTGAAATAAACGCCACCTTTCTTGATCACCCTAATTAAATGTATCTAAATTAAACAAGTTAGTAAATGCATAGGTTTGATCGATATTTTATGTCAATCTATAGCATCAAACCATCTCGAGGATTTTCGTATTGATGTAAACAATAATTGCAAGTTTAGAAATTGGTAGATTGTGACAAAGCCCGGTTTTTTGTTTTAAAAAAATAAGTTATTAACGCCTTGTATTTTTGAGCTTAATATAAACAAATTTTCATTTCCTATATAGTATCATTTCATAAAGAACAACCCGATTCTTCCATAAAAAAATACTGATCGAAAATTTACTTAGATGAATCTAATAACAGGTCGTCCACGGAAACAGCCTGAAATCTATTTCGAATCGGATGACGTCACACAGGATTTTGATGACGATGATGACGTGGCTGACGTCATTTATCCAGGGCACCAATCGCAGGTGGTTGCGCCCTACACGGGGTGGTTGTCGCCGCCCAAAATGAAGGAAATGTTCGACAGTGTGTGCAAAGTAAGTCATGAAATTGAATGTTTGAAACAGTAGTTGAGCAAAATGTAGATAAAATAAATATATGAATTCAAACCCTGAAAACTAATGGAAAGGTCGTGGTTTCGCAACGCAGTTTTTAACCCAGCTTTCGTGAAACGAAAACTGGGTTTGTGAGATCGGTCGGTGTCGTCCGCCGTAAGTTAGTTAGTTAGTTAGTTAAATAGTTAGTTAGTTGGATAGTAAACTTTTTCATAAAAACCTATCTCCTCCCACAGTTTTGGTCGTAGAGCTTTTAAATTTTAACTCAAGCATCTTTATGGTACCCTCATACTGGCTTGTGCTTAATGTGACGATTGTCCCTCTCGGCTCGCCATGGTTGACTTCGCCATTTCCGCCAATTTGGTCTTTTATATAGAGAAAAACTCTTTCCCCTCTAACCTATCTTCTCCCACAGTTTTGACAGGAGAGCTTTCAAACTTTAATCCAAACATCTTTATGGTACCTTCATACTGGCTTGTGCTTTATAGGACGATTGGCCCTCTTGGCTCGCAACGGTGGACTTCGCCATTTCCGCCCAATCTTGTCGTCTATATAGAAAAAAAACTATTTCCTCTCTAACTTATCTCCTCTCACAGTTTTGACAATAGAGCTTCCAAACTTTAACCCAAGCATCTGGATGGTACCCTCATACTGGCTTGTGCTTTATAGGACGATTGTCCCTCTCGGCTCGCCATGGTTGACTTCGCCATTTCCGCCATTTTGGTCTTCTATATAGAGAAAAACTCTTTCCTCTCTAACCTATCTTCTCCCACAGTTTTGACAGGAGAGCTTTCAAACTTTAACCCAAGCATCTTTATGGTACCTTCATACTGGCTTGTGCTTTATAGGACGATTGACCCTCTTGGCTCGCCACGGTGAACTTCGCCATTTCCGCCCAATTTGGTCTTCTATATAGTAAAGAAAGACTATTTGACCCATTCCGCATGATCATATACCGACTGCTATCGGTAAGACAGGTCTTATGGCGTGTATTAAGATACGCGACCAAACCTGCCGTAAGCAGAAAGGTGGATCATGCGGGGGCTTGTGTCTTGAGTGATTGACTCATCTTATATCCAATGGTGGACACGCGCATCTTTCTCATTGAGGCATGTCATTAAGTTATTGATTGTTATGTCGTGTTTATTTTATTGATTGTTTGGACCACAGCTGTTACACACCTGACGTAATAGCTCAGTCAGTAGTGTGTCGGCTTCATGATCCTAAGATCGTGGGTTCGATCCTGGATTCAACTCAAAAATATTTTTCCTTCAGAAAATGTCAGGAATAATATTCTCAATTATGGTCCCTATAGTAAATAGCCATATCTTATCTGAAAGTCTTTGATTTGATATAATGGCCGGGGTCATAATGTTCTCATGCATATCATTTGTTCACTCATATCGCATATGGGCCTGTAGCGCACGGGTGTAGCATCGTAGTCATAGTCATATGGTTGTGGGTTCAAATCCCAGCTTGTACAACCTATTCCTTATAATGATGGTATAATTATGAAAAAAATCTAACAAATGTTATATATATGCAGATGTTTAAGCAAATGCCATAGCTAACTTATAACATTTTTACCGGTGTAGGCATTAACACGACCCTGTCAATTTTCATTAAACAATTAACAAAAAACGCGCTTGCTAGAACTTAAAAGGTAAAGTCATTCATATAAACTAAAGCTGGGTCATGGTCCTTGACAATCTTGTTTTTGGTATTGAACAATAAAAAGTATAACACAAAATAGGATTCATTCCCTGATAGTTCATTATTACCCTGATATGATAACTCAATTTATCCCGTTCAATTCAGTAGAACGGTTATAAAGTTTAAAAAAAAACAGACACCTTTCAATTCGTTCGTTTTATACATGTATTTTCTATCAAAGATCATCCTGTATGAGTTACATTATATATTGTCTCTCATTTCGTATGCATTTCATGCACATTTTATGCAATTTTTCGTTGTCAAAGACAACCTTAAAATTTCATTTTTAAGATATGCTACAGCGTGCACTTAGTCGACACAGAAGCCGTATGTCCATTGGTTGACGAATCCAAAATCACGATTGTCGACAATTTCCCCGAGTCGCTTCTAGGATTCGAGTGTCCGCGCGAATTAGTGATGGGATACTCGCGCGTCTACGAGGATCGCTTGAGTCTTTTCGCCTGCCAGAAAATCGCTGCGTTGACGCGATTTGGTCCGCTTAAAGGTTGGTTAAGATATTCATTTATTAATTGATACATGCTTTTGCGTTTAATGGTCCCGACTTTACTCTCAAAGGAAAACAAATGGGGTTTTAAGTTCTACTCTACCAACTGAACCAAACAATTTCAGTAATAATGAAAACAGTTTTCAGGGATCATTTTGGCGGGGGCCATGGGGGCCATGGCCTCCAGATTTTCAAAATGGCCCCCATTTTTTTTTGGCCGGGGGCCGCTATGACCCACACTTCCTGAAAATGGCCCCCAAATATTCCCGGCGAGGGCCATAACTTTTTCGTATATTTTTTATGGTTTTTAAAATTTTGATATATAAACTTTACACGACTTCTTGTGACATTGCAATAGTATATGGTCCAGGGTTCGTAGCGTCCTTAGAAATACTTTAATATACTTGAAAGGCGAAATTCCTTCAAGTATACTTGAATATATTTGAATTTGAACATTTTTCCTTGAATATACTTGAATGCGGTTTCGTAATTAATTTTTAATAATTAAATAACTAAATTGTATTTTTTTGTGTATAGTTTATGTACTTTTTGGGCGCCTTCGGCGCAAATGAATTCATTAGTTACCTTTTATATAATTGTCTTTTGAGTACAAATGAAATTGGAATTAAGAGTTCAATGTTTGTAAATATTTCCGAATATGTAATAACTATACCCCTGTGAATCGGCAATGAAAAAGCATAAGTCCACTGTTCGTTTTAAGGCTCTAGTCCGAAAGGCTTATGGCGTTGAGATGTAGTTCCTTCCGTATGTTTTATGACTTTCATGTACTGGATAGGGCTTTTGAACGGAAGGTTATTGATTAAATTAAAGACCTCGATGTGTAGATACATATATGTATATCTGATAGTTTTGACCGACGGAAAACAATTGTGGAAATTGCAAAATATTGCGATTGTCATGCGAATTCGATTATAAGCTCAAGTGAAAGCACTGATTGTATAAATGGATCTAGTTTAAATTGAATGCGCATAACCGATAGTTGAAAGATAGGACGAAAAAAAATGGTTTGATATGAACCGAAATACAATACAAGGGATGCACTTGGGCTGTACCATTAGGCGAATGATGCAACGAAATAGCTGGGACTTCTTTCGAACAGCGGTTTGGCCTTGTAACGTAAATATTTCCAGAACAGGCTTGCCCGATATGTCAAATTTTCCAAATCTGTACCCTACTATAATTGGTAATCCTTTGAGAAAAATCGCTCGCACCTTCGGTGCTCGCATTAATAACTTAAAGTTGGCTATATAAAAAGCCAAGTATGGATGAACAATACATAGATGCACAATATATGGATGAACAATTAGTTTAGAAGGCTTTAAAACATCTATTGATTACATATAATTTATATGCTTAAAAATCCTTGATTTTTTTTCACGAAAATCCTTGAATATACTTGAATTTCAAATCCGATTTTTGCTACGGACCCTGAATGGTTAATTGTATGTACCAATGACGTGTAAATGATTAATTGTATTCGCCAATGACACGTATTAATAAATAGTGTTGTTTTAAGTCTATAGTTTTTATTTAAGAAAATGGTTAATTTATGGCCCTTTGGATATGAACAATGGCCCCCAGATATTTGGGCCGGGGGCCATCGGCCCCCGGTCGCAAAATCCCAGAAATATCCCTGGTTTAACTCTAAAACAACAGAACAATTGGCATTTAAATGTGCTATTCTCTCCAATGTGTCAGTTATTTTGAGTCGAAATCAGGGATCTCTTTTTCAACCCCGAGGTCGCCGTGTACTTCAAGACGAATTGGCCAAGATCTGCATTCCTGATATCGACCTCGACCATTTCTGGCCCGTTCGACGCACCGAGATTCCGTTCGATGACCTAGTAATCGATGAATACATTGAAACGGTTGATTCGCAGCTGAGTAATTATTTGAGGTTTCTTGTGCCCGAGTCATCGGAAGCACTGTGGGCTGAGGAGGGCAGTGCGTTCAAAGCTAATGTTCAGGTGAGATCAAGTTCTAAAAACGATATATTATGGTAAAATATCAGGGAAAATCAGGGAATAATGAAGTCCGCTTCCGATCCACGGAAAATAAGGGAATTCGGACATGTTTTGAAGAAATAAGGTTCGACGCACCAAAAATTCAATTCGATGAATACATTGTAACGGTCGATTCATTATAACGGTCGAGTAATTATTTGAGGTTTTTGGTTCCCGAGTCAGTGGAAGCTATGTGGGCTGAGGAAGAGAGTGTGCTTAAAGCCAATGTAAAGGTGAGAAAGAGAAATACAAAAAAAAGAAAAAAAAATCTATAGAAATATAAAAATATAGTTCAATTTATATAGAATATGTGACGTACTATGTAACCCGTGAATTAGCTAGTTTAAAAATGCAAATCAACATTTTTAGAACAAAAGTTATATATTAAATAGATGTCTGATATTTGTGTTTGTTGTTCGTAGCGTGTACTTCTAGAAGACAACGAGATCTACTTCGTTACAACGCGAGACATTGAGCAGGGTGAAGAACTATTTCTACGTAGCATGGAGCCACCCGAACAAATCTATTTCAATCTTGGCTGTATGGCTGCAGCAGGACCGACACATCTCAAGAAAATTGAGGTAATGAACGCCTTCAATTATTTTCGCGCTGTTTTTTATTGTTTCATTATTTTCGCGCCGATTGGCGGTATTTAGCCACCGAACAAATCTATTTCAACCTGGGCTGTATGCTGCAGAAGGATCGACACACCTGAAGAAAATCGAGGTAATGATCGCCACCTTTTATTTTCGCGTGTATGAAGAAATTTGGCCATATCGTTCATTAATTCATCTAATTTTATTATGTTCATGTGTTTACATACGCTACTTCGTGAATGCACTATGTGCGGGGGTAAGCTCCCCGAGAAATTCCCCTTTCACAGCGTGACGCGCCTCGTACGTCACATGTGATGACGTATTTTGGACGTATATTTTAATCACATATCAAAACAAATAGCATAATTCTATTTCATTTTTTCTCAGACGCTACTACGTGAATGTACCATGTGCGGTGGCAAGTTACCAGAAAAGTTCCCCTTCCCCGGCATCCAGCGCCTCGTACGTCATCGCCGCATGATGCATACGTCACTTCCGGCCATGTGTGACTTCGCTGGTATCTATCAGTGCAACTTCTGTGGAGACCAGTTTAGCGGCGGCATGGCGCTGAGGAAGCATAGGATCAATGAGCATTTGACGCCGCATGGGATGGAGGGCAATGTACAGTGTCAGTACTGTAAGGTGTGTACAAGGAGGATGAATATATTATGCATTTTATATGGTGTTGTAACGTAACCCTATGCCGTAGGACAACCTAAAACTCAGATAGCCACGGAGATTCAATCGTGAGACACATTGGCTGAGGCTAAATTGGGGATCAATAATGGAGGGTAATGTACAGTGTCAGTACTGAAAAGTATAATATATATGAAGGGGTTATGAGGGGAAACGGGGTTTGGGTTTGGGTTGTGCTACTTTGCAATATACAAGCTATGCATAAAGATGAATAAGATACAATTTCTCAGTTTATGTCTAGACTATATTTTAGCGTTATAACAAATTGAATCTGGCCTGTGTTTAGGCTATGAACATGGCCCTGTTAGTGTATAATGGTTTTGATAATGAAGTGTTGATGGAGGGAAAATGACATAGAACCGATTGCTTAAGTTGTAATATCTGTTCTTAAAGTCCTCAAGACTAATATATCTTTGGACAATCTGGTCATTCAAAAATGAAATATCTAGGTGAATGCTTGGTTTTCAAAACACTTTAAGATGCTCAGAGGGGCCGCTAAACTTGAGTAATTAGATTTATGTGTTATTATTAAATTTTTTCAGACGTACAAAAAGTCAATGGACAACCTAACCAATCACATTGCTTCAGTGCATTTCGTCAGCGAGTCTCATCCAATCACATGCTCGCGCTGTGGCCTCGTTTTCACGTCGTACGCGAAATATTCGCGCCATCGGACTGACGCACATGCGCAAGTAAACGAAGGGCGCGAAAATAAATGCGGGATTTGTGGAAAGGAGTTCGGTACTTATGCTGCGGTACAGAGGCATATAAGAAAGGTATAGGCATATTCATGTATTTATTTAGGGGAGAAGATTGCCTTTACTTGGTATAAGCAGATGCTGCTGACATATAAAAGGACCGTTTGAATAAGTTGTTAATGCGGCTCGTTTGGCTTCAGAACTTCAGTAACTGTTCATTCCTTTGAGGTGGAGGGTGCAATAACTTTCCAAAAGCTAATGTTAATTTCATATTTTTGTAAATCAGTATAAAAGTTAAAGGTTTTAGCCATTAGATAAAAATACCAAAACATTAACCGAAACTTAACTGACGAAGCTCTAATCCACACGCTTCTGAGTAAAAACTAATAGCACAACAACGTTGCGGCTCAGGAAAATGTAAATGATTCTATAGCATAACACCATTTTATAGATGCATGTTTTTCATGATATATTGAACCTTAATAACATATTTATGCTTTCCAGGTTCATGAAAAGAAAGACTACCGCGTTTGTGAGACGTGCGGCAAAAGCTTCAAAGACCATTACCAGCTCAAAGTGCATTCACTCACGCATTCCGGACTGAAGCCCTTTCAATGTGATATGAAGGGATGCAGTGCTGCATTTACTACCAAACAGGTTCGGACGAAAATATTTCCTTTTCTTTTTGGCAACCATTTAATCGGCAAGTTTTCTTTGCTTTATCGTTAACATGTATCTACAAAATTAAATTTCCTTTTGTTATTTCTTAAAATGAATTTTACTTTTTCTGACCTTTATTAGGCAATAAACAGGTTCATTACTAATCCATTATATTCTTTATCAATGTGGTCATGTTGAGCTAATGATTGATTGTTAGAATATATGGGATAAAACTGACACATCTAAATATTATGATAAAATATGATTTAAAAAAAGGTTGGCCTACTCATATATTGATATATGGATATAACTATATTCATATTTGCAGTTCATTTCTATTTGTCTGCTTTTCTCTTATTTTAACAGTGGCTCCAAAAACACTATCGTGGCAGTCACGGTTTTACCGACACCAATATGCCTTCTATCGCGCGTAAAGTTGACTTTTCCGGTGAAGAAAAAGTTGGTACTTCAGCACAACAAAATAGTTCATTTATCAGCAGCATATTTCATGAATCGGAAGAAGCAAAACTAACAATAGATAGCAAGGATGGAGGGACTATTTTTTCATCTCCCAACCGCGGAGGAATCGTATCAACGCATGATCAAAGTGGTCAGTCCAATGTGTTAAACGTGACTGCCGATTCATACGCGACTACACCACCAAAAAGTAGTCCCACAAATACCCATCAGCGGAAGAATACAACCACTAAAGGACCGAATCACTCTAATAGCGACGTTGGCGCGCTTTTAAACCTAAGTGTTGCTCAATCTCAACCCGCCTTTGCAGTATCACCTAATCCCAAAATTGGCGCCAAATCGCATCAAAATCCGCAAATATCGCTCACATCACAAACCCATGCCCATCTTACACAGTCTCAACCACATTATATCGCCGAATCACTTACCAGTGACGCTTACCAAGCTACATCAAACCATCAACTGTATACTTACGAAGAAACGGGTCAAACGCCCGTTCGATACGTCATGAAACAAAGTACTGATGGACAGCTAGTTTCGATGGACACGGCCTCAGGAAAGTATGGAGTGGCTGATCAAAGGCCAATAGGAACCATCAAAACGCCGTTAGTTACTTCTGCTAATTTGGAGTACTTGAGTTTCAATCAAGCTGCACATGAGTGATTTGATTCTTTAAAAAGGGTAGTCGTAATTTTCATTGTGTTCCTCCTTTTTTTTAATTAGACACATTTTTGTTTATTGCGCATACGTTGCAAATGTATAGCAACAAGACTCGTGTGGTGCTATGTGTAAAACGTCTCGATTATATCAAACGCTTTTGAAGAAAATCTGTGATGCGTTGTGAGAAAGACTGATATGATTATTCTCAATATCATTTTCGATGGTTTAAGTTCAACGCAAGTTGATGGCTTTCCATAGTCTATCCTTGATGCATATTACTATTTGTTTGCAGTGAAAAAAAAAACAGTTTATTCTGATACACTGCGTAGCTGTATTTATTGATTTGTATAAAAAGTATATATCCTGAACACGAATATAACTCCAATCGATTTAAATATTTATATATTATCCCCGGTGTTATCATTTTGTTACTCTGTTATGTTATGTTGTTTTTACAGTTAAACCTCAAAAGAAAGATGGGGATTGCTAGGTCAAATCTAGTTAATGTCAAGTTCCAGAAATTCATAATTGCTTCATTTTAAGTTGCTATACACCTAGACAGTTCAAAACGTGTTGACCCGGTTTTGTCCCAAATAGTTTTCTTAAAACATTTTTTAAAGGTAACCTTTTATTCAATAATCATATAATGGTGCTTTGTTTCATTATAATGTTATGTGTTATTTTGTTTGTTTCGCTTTGTTAATTGCAATATATACTGTGATGATTTTAAGGAGTAAACTTTTAAGAAATCTCGTTATGTGAGGGATTCAGTATTCAGAAAAGAAATGTCCGAAACATTCCAGTTCTAGTTAAACACAAATAATGTTAGAATCAATTATGCAACGATTATTGAATTCTTCACTTGAAAACTTAAAAGAATATTGTCCCTTTGTTATTGTTTGCGCTTTGCTTGCTCGCAGCTAATAAATAAAGCATGGTTTATATCTTAAATGATTTCGTGAGTTATTTATATGCAGTTTAATTCATGAAGAAAAAGGAGCTTATTGACTTGCCTTTTTCAATGGGGAGTCGAATTGAATATCTTCGGCTAAAAATAGTCATTTTCCGGATTGCAATGTTATTTATTTGTTGAAGAATCAACCAATCAAATTATAGGTTCAAGTTTAGAGCATAGTCTGAACCTCCGCAATTTTTGCTTTCTGAATTCGATAAAACTATACATCACTTAACTTGCAAAACTGCAATGCCAAAGCATGTCATTTTAGCATAGTTTATGTCAAGACATAAAACAGTGACTAGATGTACATGTATCTCGATAAGTACAATGTCCTTGATGTCGGAGTTGCGTTATCACATGAAAATATCAATAACATACGGATAGTTGACCTTGTGATACTTAGTGACATTAAATGATATATAATATATATATCGATGATCCTTATAACGGTTTTTTTGTTCAAGGGCATCCCAATGATACACTGTTTTAAACAAGTTGATGGTAGAGTTATACATATATTTGAGGCTTAAGACATACATTTGTTGAGATATAAATGAAAAGATTACCTTGTTGTCGGACAAAAAATCATCATTTTGAAGTTAGCTAAGTGCTTACATGGTATTAAAGGAAATTTGATGGACATTTGACCTAATTAATAAAACCTTTTATATAACAACACACTCTCAGTAAAATTGTCATTATTTATCCGGTTGCATAATAGGATAATTATATTGTAATTGTAATAGGCACAAAGCAACACACGCACTCGCTATTTCGCATTCTTATTGGTTTTGCTTCGAATCTTAAAGAAAAAGAAATAAACAATAAAAACGCTAGATATATAACAACGTAATGGCATCACCGAGCGAAATCAAATACGAATCGCTACCTCCCTTCCCATGGGAATTTCATCCAGAAAGCGTGAATGCCCTTAAGTGGCTCGCGGAACGACCGCTTCCCCAAGCGCTGGAAGACACGGATATTGATTTTTTGCGTCAACGTCACTTGAATCGCATTAATGATATGTCGCTGATCGATGAGGAATTCGATGTAGTGCGAACGGAAATGTTCGCGCCGTCACGGTTCGTTAAAGGTAAGTGGCTGTTTTTTAAATGATTCAGATATAGATATCGCGAAAATTTAGCGAGGAAAAGGATATAGCGAAAAAATTAGGCAGCGTGCCACAATGAATATACAAGACACCAATGAAGACAAGAGTGTGAACGATACTGTATTCTGGAGTACTTATTAGGAAGAAATTCAAGCGCACACCTTACAACGCAGGGGTAAAAATGCAAGAACCCAATGTGAAACCTTCCGCGTTTGCTGTTACAATTGAAGGGCTACGTGCAACAATGTGTTAAGAACATTTTTCACCAACTTGTATTGACCACTTGCCAATCCTTATACAAATGACAAATTTTAAAACATTCATTGCATTTTTTCTCAGAACGTCAATTTCAGACTGAACACAATGTTGCAGGGAGCCCTTCAATTGAATGTAAATTTGTGCATGCAAGCATACCATCCAGTCGTTTGTCTTGTTCTATTAATGAAACCATATTGAAAAGAATTTTTGAAATCATTATTTCAGAAGGGATTCCCGTCTACGTATATACTCCAAAGAAGCTGCCAGCTGATCCAAAGATTCTCATCTATTTCCACGGAGGTGGATTTTCGCTTGGCAGCCGCATGAATTTCGATTCGTCTTGCAATCTTTGGGCACAGTAAGTACACAATTAAATATCATTGGTATACTTGCAACTATGAGGGCCCCTTTAAAATTAATGAATTTAAACTACAACGTGGGTCCTATAAAACAACGATGAGTACCGGTAACTTTGTTCAACTGTCTGTTTCAGACAACAAATTAAACAAAAATATCCATAAAAAATATAAACCTGTTTTTCTTTACATAAGAACTTCGTTTCGTTTCTTTTAGTATCATAATCAGATAAAGTCCTTAGGTTTACTCGAAATCCTCTGCCCAGTGTCTCATTTTAATATTTCATTTATATGATTATTTTGAATGTGTTTTCTGGTTTTATCCGTGGATTATTCCTTTAAATATGTAAGTACGATGTGCAACCTCACAAATGGACACATTTGAATTTTCTTTCAAGAGGTTATTTACACCTTTTTCCCTGGATTTCCTCATTACAGAAACGCAGAGTGCATCGTGGTCAACGTGGAATATCGTTTGGCGCCCGAACACAAACTTCCGGCTGCGCTAGACGATGCTTGTGATGTCGTTACGTGGGTGGATAAAAACAAACCACTGCTTGGTAACTAATAATTGAAGGGTGCCGTGCATAAACTGTACTGATTAAAGTTGATAAACGTTTGGTTATCTGTAACTGTGGAAGGGAGAGCAGCCATAGAGTGTTTTCATTTGCAGTAAAACCTTCCTACCCGGACAGCTCGCTTATTTGGGAGGAAATTTCTGTCGCAAGGGTTTTCGAATTAGATAAATCAGTATTTACCAGGATAAAAAGGTAAAGAAATAAGAGAAAAGACTGGAGAAACTGTTCGGTTTATGAAGTGTTCCATCTATAAATTAAGATGGCCGGTTCCAAGGCCCCGCTGTATTCTGTTATCTCCACCTACAGGTGGCACTTATTCGAGCAAGGTAGGCGTAGGTGGTGATAGCGCTGGAGGAACCATTGTGGCTTCAGTCACGCATAGTCACCCAGAGGCCATCGACTTCCAGGTAATAATAGTTTTCTTTTCCCATCCCACGAAAAAAATATAAATAAATAAAAGCTAAAGCGTGAGCTTAACGACTTCTAAATTATCTCCAATTTGCTTCTGCTTCAGTGACGCATAGCCATCCAGAGGCCATCGATTTTCAGGTATTCGATGACGGGCACTTAACGATTTACTTTTTTGATTTGCATCAAAATGTTTATTCTGAAGTTGCAAGCAAGGAGCCCAGAAAAGCTATTGCAAGCAAATATAAAATCTCCTACCAGAATAAAGATGACAATAAATCAAATATTCGTAAGGTTATGTTCTCACTGATTCGTTTACAGAGGCTAAATTTAGACAAATCTGCATGGGTTTATATATTTACAAACATAATCCTAAAGTAAAATGATAGTTTCGAAAAAAATCTTTATTCTGTTCTGAAAAAGTAGCAAGCAATGAAGAGTTGCTGCAAGAATAAACATTTACCCGAATTAATCGTTGAGGGCCCTCGTTCGATGGTATCCCTAACAATGTCTCTTATAATGTCTCTTAAAAAGTTGTCAATTTCTGTCTCTTCTGTCTAGCTGTCTATGTTCGAAAAATGTTGTGAAACATGGCTGATAAAGCTATATACATGTAAAAATAACAAGTTACGGCCAGAAGGCAATATGTGTTTCTCATGTCGCCTGATTATTAAGTATTATTTAATATATGCAATTGTGTACTTAAAATTGTTTTTTTTTTTACAGATTCTAGTTTACCCACAAGTTTTCAAGGGTCGTGATTACAGTGTGCCTTCTATACAAAAATATAAAGATGGACCTCTGTTAGACTTAAACTATATCAAATGGTAAGTGGACTCTGTTAATTAATAATTATGTTTTTAGAAAAACAAAATCATCGAGATTTTGTGATTTTTAACATTATCTCAGGTATTTCTCCCCTGTATGATCTAAGAAGTGTAATGAATTCAATACCAATGTATCTTTTAATTTTGTATATACATGAAAAAAATAGTACAAACGTATATCACAATTTATGTAGGTTCGAAGAGCAGTGCGTACCCAAGGGAGATGAGGCGAACGTACGGTGGGCGAGCATTGACCGAGAAAAATTCGACCACCTCCCTCCCGCTCTAGTCATCATAGCTGAACTGGATCCCCTATACGATATCAGTTGGGGTAATAATTTTGTGTCTATTTTGTTCGCCCGGGGCATAAAATAACCAATTGTCTCGAAATTTAAAGTTGGCTTAAAAATATTAAATTTTTACATCTACCTCCTGCTCTAGTCATCATAGCTGAACTGGATCCCCTATACGATATCAGTTGGGGTAATACTGTTGTCACGAATGTTTTTTTTCTCGAAATGATCTTATTATTTTCCATCAAAATCCCGATCCAACTATGCTCGCATTTTATAACTGTAAAACGTTGAGAAAAAAATCTGATTCGACTCTTCTCGAAGACTTATTTGATCATCGAAGCGTCGTAATCAATATTTAGAAAAAAAACATGTATTTGGTAACTGAACATAATTTGGAATTCTGATGATTAATCATAACGTAAAGTCGAAATATCATACAAGATTGTGAATAGCGTAATCAAGAATGACTTTTGAGTAGAGAGTATGTACGATTATGAGTAAGGTTTTGGATTTTCATCCAGGCCATCTGCCTCCTGTTTAAATAACCTTGAGTCTAGATACTTAACCTTGAAGCTTTTGTTATTCACTTAGCCTAGAGGGTTCATCGATGTAATATAAATATTCTTTGTTAATATGTCCTTGATTAGATATTTATTCAGGGTATAAAAAGTGAACCTTTGAATGTAGGAGTGCACAGCTTTGATTATAAAGATGGCTCTTAAAGATCTATGCATCA
>LQRL01136634.1:18085-30961 GCA_001703475.1 Hydroides elegans | reverse complement strand
AACTATCCGAGCTTCAGTACTACTATTCTGTGAATATTAAAGTAAGCAATGTATGCACTCTAGTTATATAATTTAAGGCCAGTTAGTCATTTAGATCATTATGTATCTTTATATGAGCGCTTATATGATCCCTAGCGTGTTTCCATGATAACTGTAGTGTTTTATTGTGAAGGCAGCGAATTATCAAGATAAGTGGACATTTATGTAGCGACTGTTTGATATTTATTATGCTTCAATCTTGAATATATGTAGAACTGTATGAGGAGTTAGACTTGCTGAATCTGTAGAGATGTTGGCGAGGTTAACTTATTATCATTGACTATAACTGAAGAACTAACTAAAAGAGAATTAGATGTTGGAATATGCCATAGAATTATACGGATGAAAAAGATGTTAGATAGTTTAGAAAGATCAGTGTTCATATGGGGTCTGCAAATCAACGACACGATTGAGGTAATGCTACTATGTAAGAGGTGGACAGATGTCAAGAGCTAGTGGTTTCCATCGATTATAAACGCCTTTGATACTAGGTGAGTTGAAGTGCAAGCCATTGATAGTATATATGCTGTAATTATAGAAAGTATTTACTCCTAAATTGTGGTCATCCGACATGGAATAAATTCATATATAATACAAGTAAAATAGACAATAGTTGGTGGTTAAATATCCAGATTATAGGCTCAAATCACAACAAAATGTATACCAATGTGTCCTTTGCAGAAAGGATTTTTTTTGGAAATAAACAAATGAAATGAAAATGGATCCTAAGAAAAGGGAAAATATAAGAAAAGAGCGGATGAAAGAAGAAATTCTATAAAAAATGAAGGAAAGAAATGCCCACAACACTGAAAAGAAATACAAATCACTGTACCGTGAAATACATAAGATGTTCGATAACGCAGAAGAAGAATGGATCAACAAAAATGGTGCCTATAATAGCTTAAAGCACAGAAGAAAACAAGACAAATGTATGAAAAAGTCAAAGAAGTCATTGGGACAAATATGGCAAGAGTAGGTAACAGCTGAATTACAAATACAGATGGACAGGTGTTATTCGATCAGCAAGAAATCCAAGACAGATGGAACGAGTAAATGATGATGGAGAATAAACTCCGCAAATGAATAATACAGAAGGTCCTATAATCCTAAGGAGGAAGTCAGAAAAGCCATAAATGCCCTTAGACCTGGAAAGGCTCCTGGAGTCGATGCCATTTCGACCGAAATGCTTCAAGCGTTTGACGAGATTTGATTAGAAAAAAAATAACCGAGCTGTGTAACACAATCTACGACACGGGTTATATGCCAGATGGCATGACAAAATCTACATTTATCTCTTTACCCAAGAAGCCAAAAGCCATCAAATGCACAAACTTCATAACCGTCGGTCTTATGATTCATGTGACTAAAAGACTGCTTAAGATTATCCTGTATCGAAACAGCACGGCAATAGACCGAGAAAATGGCAAAAATCAGAGTGGATTTAGGAAAGGATCCTGCGGAGGCATATTTAATCTAAAATAATATGTGAAAGGTATTTGGAAAAGCAGATAGAACTATACATATGTTTTATTGACTATGAGAAGGCTTTCGACAGAGTAAACCACGAGATGCTGGACAATAGAAAAACTCAAAGTAGCTGGGCTCGACGGGAAAGATGTACGAATAATAGCCAGTCTATACTGGGAGCCGGTAGCAGTTGTACGTACCGAGCAGGGAAACTCTGAAGGAATTCAAATAAGATGAGGAACAAGACAGAGATGTATACTGTTGCCGTATACCTTCAATTGATTTACTGAGCTCAATTTCAGAGTGTTTGAAAATGAAGGGAGTTTCGGTCGGTGGTAGAAGAATAAGCAACCAACTTGAGATATATAGATGACACAGCAAGTACCACAGGGCATAAAAACAAATTACAAATGCTAGCTGAAATAGCAAATATAGAAGGTGAACACTTCGGATGAAAATAAATATCAAAAAGACAAAACAATGGTGATAAGCAAGAAAAAAAAACAATGTGAAAATCAAATTGTATGGGCAGGAGGTTGAGCAGGTGAGCAAGTTTGTGTATCTAGGTGAATTAATAACAGGAAATGGCCAACGCGAAGAAGAAATCCTCAGAAGAATTAAAATTGCTAGGAAAATTCTTCCCCAAAATGCGGACGGTACTGACGAACCCCAAACTCTCAATCATATCCGGAATACTGTTCATTAAGTGCTATGTATGGTCAACACTGCTGTGTAGGGTTAAACGAGCAGGAACGAGCAGGTCATTGTTTGACACCGATCAAATTAGAAAGCTATCGTTTCTCGCGCACATCATGAGGCAGGACTCTCTGCAGTGGGACCTGATTGAGGACACGGTGGAGGGCAAACGAGGAAGAGGGAGACCAAGATTGCAGTGGAGTGACAATATCACCCAATGACCTGGTCTCACCTTTGTGGACGCCAAGCGAGCTGCACAATAAGGAAAAGATGGAGATCTATGGCAGGTAACGTCAATTGACACCCAATGCGGTAAGGTAAGGTATAACTTAAGAAAGTTCAATCTTTATATTTTTAGTTTTTAAAGGCCAAGACAAAGACACCGCCCTTGAAAAGGTTGATCGAAAAACGGCTTAAACACGATGGTCCAAGAACTAGGAACCGAGCCAGGAAAGAAAATGTAAGCAAAAGGTTATATAAATGTATGGGATTCTGATCATGACTATAGTTTCAATTGCATGCAATACACGAGTTAACCCACTTATTACTTTTTCAAATCATTAGTAGAATATTTACTTGAGCAGGCAAAGGTGAATTTTGCTCGTTTCTTGATTAAATAGAAATCTAGAACCAAAAGAAAGTCAACTTTAAGTCAAGAGTTATTGGTGGTACTTGCTAGACTTGAAACTGGTATGTTCCAATTCAATTTAGCAAATCAGTTCAGATTAGCGAGGGACAGGTGTCAACACTTTTTATGAGTGGAAAAATGGTGTGTTCCTCGCGTTGAAAATGTTGTTCGAGTGTCCAGATTCAGACAATGTAACAGCAAATAGCCGCCAATATCTTGATGAGTTCAAAAATGTTTAAACTGTTATAGATTGCACCGAAATATTTACACAGCAGCCGAAAAAGCTAATTTCGAAAGGATGTTTATTCGAAATAAACGTCTCATAACACTGTTAATTTATTTAGGGTTGAATCCAAACCTATGTATATATCACCCTTCAATGTACAAGTTAAGAGCAATAGCCTGAAATGGAGACGTGGTGGTCGAGCGGTTAAGGCGTCGGACTCCTGGCCAGTGGCCATGGGTTCGATTCCTCATCAAGTTCTATCATCATGGTATGCAAGTGGGTACCGTATACAAAATATCCTGCCTCTCCCCACCCATTTGTGTACACGTACTATTGGGTACTTGGTTGTTTAAAGTGTATGTCACAAGTGTGAACACCAATTATTCAAGTTGGCAATTGTATAATAGGGAGCCTGCCTGTTAAACAGATGTATACATGCACGAATAGCCAAGGTAATAGTAGACTGTGACGGCTTAGCGCTTTAATTAGATTTAGCGGGATATAAATGCCCACTGTTATAATTATTGTATGATAAAAAATCAAATATGATGTTTATTGCTTCAAATATCTTTAATTTTGTCACTAAAAAAATGGTTCGACTTTATATCCGTATATGCTCAAAACTTTTTATGTGTATCTTTCCATAAGATATTTCCATAAGCGTATAGATTTGATGCAACAGATTATTGACTGCAGCTGGCAGATGTATACATACGACTGTATAATCAACTTATATTTAGATTATTTCTGAGTTACAAAGGAATATGACATGACATTCGATTGCTAATTCTATGCCATTGTGGTGTAAACTTGACTAGTGTATCTTTTTGTTAATTGTGCGGTATCATTTTTAGTATATTAATTGGTATAACTGAATGGCTGAACGGCCAGATGTTGATATAAGGTAATACTGGCGTTTATTGATTGTGTCCTCCTAAAACTCAAAGAAGGAAATATTTTGTCTTGGTCAAAGGACATGTTTAGGTTGATATTTTGCAATTGTTGATGACGTAATTGAATGTTTGAGACTAACGTTACTAGACGAGTTACCCTCAAACGAAAAAAAAACTCTTGAGATGTGATGAATTATGTATACTAATGTTTGATGATTGGATGAAAGAATTGACGCATTTGTATATATCATTATGATAACATATTAAATAACTTGATAATTGATAGGTCAAACTAACATTTGAAGACAGAATCGACATTAAAGATACCAAGCATCTAATCTTTAATTAGAAAGTCAGAATTTTTAAAGATCCAAATTACATAAAGCCAGAATTTTTGAGAAACGTTTTGAACATATTGATCCTCTTTATTCTTTTTTAAAAAGATTATGTACAACCGATGAAAGCTCATTATAATTTTAAGAAATCTTCAATATAAATATTAAACAAGCAGATTGTCTGATTTAAGTAAAACCTTTTCATAACTATACCGTAATTACCGGTGTATAACCCGCGGGTTATACACCGATTTTACAAACGAAAAAAAAAGTTGCGGGTTATACACCGGTGCGGGTGATACACCGAATTCGAAAACATAAAATGGGCTTTTGAGATTTTCAAAAATTACGCATATTATAAAAGCATTGTTATGACTATGAAACCGTTGGATGACGACTTAGCTTAAATACGAGAATATGTAGAACCTTATCATAGTGGGGTTTTGCTATTGCACAATCAGAAGATCAGTGATGCTGAGAGATAAGCGAGCGACACAGAATAACCAGTGAGAAGCATGAATAAAATTCTGGGTGACTTAGATGGGTATTTGTTTTGTATAGACTTATAATGTCATATGTATTTACTGAGAAGACTATTTGGGGGTTATGACAGATATGGGATAGGGGTGATTTATGACTTGTGAAAAAGGAGAAGTTCAGAGGGAAAGAATGCAATAATATTTTTTAATTATTGGAAGTTTTAAACTATCGATTATAAAAAATATCTAAACTGTTTAGGTATTTTTAAAAATAATTGAGAGTTTGGGTATTTCACTGCATTGTATAGATAGTTTATTTCACTGTAAATCGACCTTTTTCAAAATCTAATGGGTGCGGGTTATACACCGGGGCGGGTTATACACCGAATTTAAAAACATATTCCTCCGATTTTTGAGGGTGCGGGTTATACACCGGTGCGGGTAATTCACCGGTAATTACGGTAATTGGGAAAAATAGCAATGTTGTTCAATGTCAAGATACATAATACATAGAGTATTAGGCAAAAGGGAAACATATGACATACTGATGACTTCTCATTTGCGACTGATAAAGTAAATAATCGGCTTATTTTAAAATAAAATACTATGGATGCCAAGGGCATATGCATATAAAGATTTATAAAAAGATTTTCCAAGACAGAACAAAAACATAGTTTCGAAGTCAAAGGCTAATACACAGTATGTATTTGCTTCCGTGTGCAAAGAGAAGTCCTCAGACTCTTCGCCAGTTCCATGGAATGAATATTGTCATAATTTCATACAACGATACTACCGTCCAAATATTAAATTAAATGGCGAATGACAGTTCATCCTGTCACACTTCTATGTTAACAGTGTTCGTCGGAGCAGTTTATTTATCATGGTCACTTTCAACCTGACCAAGGCTAGACTTATCCTGTCAACCATTTTTTACTCACTTATGAAACATGCAATTACTTATATCGAATTTTAAGCAAAAAAACTGGGCAATTGGACCGGCTCGGCTGTTTTTAGATTATGCACACGCTTTTTAATTGATATTAATGTTTATATAAACTTAAAAGTGCTTTGTAGAATATCCCCGTAAGATAAAACAAGCATCTACGAAATCAACTGAAAAAAAAGTCTAATATTTTAAAAATATAATATAACTGACGTGTTAGACCGGCCAACAATGAAAATAATTTCAATGAATTATGGAACACGGGTATTACCTGCATTCATGTTTTATCACCTAATGATCTGATCTGTTCAATTTTTTTTTGAAACTACCAAGGTAGCAAAATAAACAGATATTGTGATCATACATGATATTTTCGTCGTCGATTCAAAATCAGAATAACGTGGGTTTGATGAGTTATTAAAAAATCGTTTGGTCTGAAACAATGAAATAGAAAAAGTCGTTGATATTTATTTCAGGGATTTTTTCAATTAATTTTTATCAAATCGTGCTATGTAGTATTTATTTTTGTGAAGACCATATCTCCTGTAATTGTCCTGTGTATACGCTTGCAGTAACACATAGCTAAGAAAAGAATAGCAAAATGCAACGATACTACCGTTCAAATATAAAATTAAGTGGCGAATGACAGTTCATCCTGTCACACTTCTATGTTAACATTGTTCATCGGAGCAGTTTATTTATCATGGTCACTTCCAACCTGACCAAGGCTAGACTTATCCTGTCAACCATTTTTTACTCTCTTATGAAACATGCAATTACTTATATCGAATTTTAAGCAAAAAAACTGGGCAATTGGACCGGCTCGGCTGTTTTTAGATTATGCACACGCTTTTTAATTGATATTTATGTTTATATAAACTTAAAAGTGCTTTGTAGAATATCCCCGTAAGATAAAACAAGCATCTACGAAATCAACTGAAAAAAAGTCTAATATTTTAAAAATATAATATAACTGACGTGTTAGACCGGCCAACAATGAAAATAATTTCAATGAATTATGGAACACGGGTATTACCTGCATTCATGTTTTATCGCCTAATGATCTGATCTGTTCAATTTTTTTTGAAACTACCAAGGTAGCAAAATAAACAGATATTGTGATCATACATGATATTTTCGTCGTCGATTCAAAATCAGAATAACGTGGGTTTGATGAGTTATTAAAAAATCGTTTGGTCTGAAACAATGAAATAGAAAAAGTCGTTGATATTTATTTCAGGGATTTTTTCAATTATTTTTTTATCAATCGTGCTATGTAGTATTTATTTTTGTGAAGACCATATCTCCTGTAATTGTCCTGTGTATCAGCTTGCAGTAACACATAGCTAAGAAAAGAATAGCAAAATGCTAACAGGCATCTTGACATTATTTGAATTAAAAAAACTAGACCAAGAGCCTAAAGGTGTAGACACATATGATGAAACAAGCCTTGTTTCCACATTGTTTCCTTTTTGACGTGCCACTTCGATGAAACAACGAGGAAACAACGTGGAAACAAGAAGGAAACAAGAAGGAAACAACGATGAAACAAGCGATGGCGTAAACACAATGTTTTCAACGCATATTGTCTCATTTTTAGGATATTATTAATGTTTAATTCTTCATTATCCATCAATCGCAGCAATAAAATATCGAAATTGCGTAATAAATTATATCAATTGAAACCATACAATTATTTTGCAATTGTCTACAGTAATCTTTGTGACGCAATAATCATAAACATCACGCTTTTAAAACGTAATCACATTTCGCGATTCACCATTTTCAGTTTTCACCCGAATGCTTGTTTCATCGTTGTTTCATCGTTGTTTCCTTTTTGCGTAACGCCACAAAGTGGCTGTTTCCAAAAGGAAACAAGCGTTGTTTCATCATATGTGTCTACACCTTTAGAAAGCACCTATTTGTTTTTTTTTTCATGCTAAAATAACTTATTTTTACAAAAGTTTTCCTTAAAATTTGATCATTGTACCCTATGTTTTATTAAAAATTAGCGAAGACAATACATATGCATTATATCCATAATATCCATTTTTGTGAAAAAGGTGATCTAGGATGTCTTTGAAAAAGTACATCATGAACATACGAAAAAGGGAACAATGTTCATTTGATGCTAGATTTTGTGTTTAGTTAGGATAAAATGTGATATAGGGCGCTAATTTACTTACATAAAAAATATGCTGATAAAAGCAATGTGGATATGTTTGAGTCATTTATCACTGGCCGCTGTTACGAATGGTCTCCATGGTGAATTGTATGAAATGAGCTCATTCACATAACTCTTAATACTACAAATCTCCAGAGGTGTAGCACACTTTCGAATGAGGTGTTGTATGGGTTTAATTGCTGACATCATCAAAGCAAAGAAATATGCAGTGCTCTTTCACAGCAAACAAATGGAGCTATACCCATACCTGCTTTTTTGTATCGATGAGGTCATCGTTATATCTATTTAGGCTCTCTCACCGAATTGCAGAGGTGAGAAGTGCGGAGGAAAGATAACTGCTTAGTCATAACATCCCCAAAATAAGAGCTGTTATGCTGTTTAACGCACATAAGGAAAGTGAAACTGAAGAAAAGGCGACGGTTCTGATAAATATTTGTTTATAGCTGGAAAACTAAGCTTTTTGGGCATTTTTGAGCGACACAATTCTATAATGCACCAGTGCTGCACTGATGCTTAAAAAAACAATACTTTAAGATTATGTGTACGTTTTTTTTCTTTGCGTTTTAGATCGACTAAAAATGATTCGTTGGGTGCCCCTGAATATAATAAGTTGTTAAATAATGCTCGGGGCACAATTGTGTTTTTTTTTATATTTATAACACGTATTGATTTAAATGTAACGTCATGGTCTAATATAAATTTTGAGAAACAAAATTTGTCAAAATAATAAACACTTTTCCGTTTGACCTACTATCCTGAACTTCTTTTACATAACACACAACCGAATCTCTTACCGCACAATTTTTCTGCAGATAGCCACATTGCGCGGCCTGTCAAGTGAACTTGTCACAACAACTCGACGTCAAACTGTTTTTAAAATGTCTGAAACACTGCGGAGATTAGTTAACTTGGGTTCATTCAGTGTCCTCCAAGAGAAAATCGAAAGATGGTCTGACAAATACCACGTAAGTGTAATTTATTCAAATATTTTAATGAAAAAATGACGTTTAATTGGTAGCCTTTTCATCTCTTCCTCGTTGTCAATGACGCTTTCAGGAATTTTCTGACCATGTTTCGAGGGTATACTGTGTTTGGATGATGTCCCATGTACCCAGTGCGTTAATAAATGTACTCAACAAACTTGTTTAATGGGCATGCTAATATTGTTTAGAATATTTCCTTGCCGGAGTGGGTTCAAATGCATATTTCTTAACCGGTTCGAAACCGGATAGGGCCGAGAACCCTACCGGGAACCCTAAATTCGCCCCAGCTAAGCGTTTTCAAAAGTGAATTACCGGTAGCATACCTGCAATGTTGCGCTTAAAAACCTCACAAGTCAAATGAAAAATAATTACTTTATCATAACATATATTGTTTTCCAAATTGCAAATAAACATGTCTTAAGAATTTTAGGTTGGATAATGAAACGGGATTTGCACTTATTTTGATTGCTTGAATAGCAAAATCTTCTTCATGTACCTAGTTTGGCATCAACATGAGTATTGATATAAAGTAATTAATAAGTCCTACGCCACTGCGTCAGATGAGGATTATACGGATATTTAGTCCTGTACGTTCCTCTGTCAGGCAGTGAGAAATATTTGGGCTATCAAAATATTTGAATGTTTTCTGTATGTTTGTATGTTTCCTAAAACTGAAAGTCGTTTAAGAAATGTCTGTCACCAACTGTTGGTCTATGTTTGTATGGACGATCTGTAAGCAATCTCTCAGTGGAATCCCTTTCTTTTTAGGCCCTAACCCCAAAGGGGTGTCCGTCCGTCATCGATTCTTTTCCAGGCTGTAACTTTGTAACGAATGGTCGTAGAGACCTGGGAATAGGCTCATATGAAAGGTCTTGGCCTGTAGATGTGTCTTTTGACAGTTTTGGCCAGATTTGGTCACCGGAAATGGCCAAAATGTCCAAAAATAGCGGTTTTTCGAAACATAGGCTTTTCCAGGCTGTTTCTTTGTAACGAATGGTCGTAGAGACCTGGGAATAGGCTCATATGAAAGGTCTTGGCCTGTAGATGTGCCTTTTGCCAGATTCGGCCACCAGAAATGGCCGAATTCGGCCAAAATGTCCAAAATAGCGGTTTTTGTGCTTTTCCAGGCTGTTTCTTTGCAACGGATCGTCGTAGAGACATGGGAATAGGCCCATATGAAAGGTCTTGGCGTATATATGTGCCTTTTGACAGTTGCGGCCACCGGAGGTTGGCCAAAATTGCCCAAAAGCTTTGAATTTCCAAAACACGGGCATATACGAGATAGTCAATACCCCTTCGAATCGGGGAGCGGTTGGGGCCTTTTCGTGTTTCACAAATACTTCCTTGTTGCATAATGGAAATACATTTATCACACATTGGAGCCATGCCCTGTGGGGTTATTTTCTCTAAATTGAAAATTTCCGTGTTCATATTTGTGTGTTTTGTATCGAATTATCTCAATTAAATTTGTGTTTTCCATTTGTACATGGTAAGGCCATATATTGGAGCTTCTGGAGATAGTTTTGACATCGGCTCATTTTCATATTATTAAGAATGATTATTGATTGGTAGTATTTATACGAAAGATTACTCGGCTATCCCTCGATGGACTTCATTTTCGTTTCGCACGCATGATGGGGAAATAATTCAAAATTGTGTGATCTTTAAAATAAAAACTGTTTATTTATTTTTGCTAGTTTTTTTATTATTATTTGAAACATGGTTGAAAAACAGAGGTTCTAATCAGTTTCACAAGAAAGTATTTCAATGCAAAAAAAATGTAACATTAAAATTCACACTTTTATCTAAAAATAGAAATGGTTTATAATTTGGCGTTTTATTTCATTTTGCAGCTCAACACCAACAGCATGAACGAAAGCACATGCTGTGAGGTGATAGAACTAAATGCCCAAGTTCAAGCGCAGCTCTTCAAAATACTCGGTCTAGTCTCCAATGGTAAGTTAAAGATGGGTAACCATACCGTATATATTTTGAGATCATACACAGGATGTTGAATATTGTTATTTAAGGTAAGGCTGAAATTACCTTTAAAATATAAGTTTTTGTAAACCTCAACTCACTCCAACCCAAGAAAAAATATTATGTAAAAAAAAAAACATATTACAGTAAATATTTCTAGATTATTATGTTTTCATTAGTATCAAGGTCTGTACTTGAAAAAAAAAAGACTCGAAAAAAAAAATAAATAAAATAAAATGAAAAAAAAAAAAACAAAACATGTGGCTTAATTGGACTAATTTGAAACTCTCACTTTCTCAATATACAACCTTGTATTGCGCAAAGTTCCCGGTGATAAAGTCAATGTTCAAGAGTCTCCTGGTTCATTAAACAAATATCAAGGAGCCGCCATCAAAAGTATCGCTCGATAATATGTGTGCTTTATCAGAGCAACTTGCCAAACGCTAATCAGGATTTGATAACGGCTCTGGGTAACTTATGATGAGTGTCGCGAGATTCATATAAGCATATTAACCGTAATAATATTTTTACGATGTGCATTAGTATCCAAGTGGTTTAATACATCTTGAATTGATAGTGAAATCGTACTTAAGGTATGTTAGGCCAAATTACGGTATATATGCTTAACTATGTACATAAGTTATTGCTTTTAATATGATAGAAGTGGTGTGATTAACATTAAGGGCCAACACATTCGCAAGTAGTTGGTTCATATATATTATCGACCCCGATGAAAAAAAGTGTTTTGTTCATATACAATAAATGTGAGAGGATCAATCATACTTGTTTATGTATATTCGCGTTTAAGGGTTCGAATTTTAAATCCTACAATTTATATTGCAACCTAATGTCTTTGTTTAGACTCTAAGAGTTATTTGAGATGCATGCATGTATATGCAAGTAAAATATGAATAATAGTACCCCCGGTAATAACCTTTTTTTTTAAAACAAAAATATTAAAAAAAAAACCCTTAATTAATAAAAATAAACTATCCGTTTTAATTTTTATTGATAAAAATCAAAATAATATTATCCAGGCACTGCATACAGCTCTCTCCGATCTCGCTACCCCTGGTACCCATACGGTCTTTGGCCAAACGGTGTCTACCCCACTGGTGTCTACCCAGACCTGTACTGGTCCGAGTTGAGCCTCAAGCAGCGTGAATTGAGAGGCATCAAGGATGAGTATGAGAGGAGCCTGCAAACCGTGGAAGATGACCTTGAAGCCACGAGGAACGAGGCCGATGACCTTCACGCTGAGTATGTGTTTCGAATGATGATTTCTTGTAAACTCACATATAATGTTAAAATTTACATACCCGGAAAACAGAGTTCAAATGGCCAGAACATTTTTCTTTCGAATAAGCATTTTCTAAAGTGCTCTGTAAATAATATACCGGCACCAAGACAACAACTCAATTTCGCGAGAATTTAAATCCTACTATTTCTAATATTCTTTAAAATCATCACGCCTTACACGTTCATAAACCTTACAATAATGAGAAAAATCGGATTTTTTTTCCTATATCAGTTGCCCCTTTGTTGAAAATACAATATGCGAAAACAGGCATTAGGATGATTTTATTCCGTTTATGAATGCAAATAAGAAAAGTGCACGATAAAGACATAGCTAGTTAAACAACAGAATAACAATGATGGTAATAATGACAAAAATATAACACTTTCCGTTTGTATTTTTAGACTTGAGGAGACGAAAGCTGAGTTGGAGGACGAGAAGCGACAGATGAGCAGCAGTCAGATTGTCACCGAATCCGAGATGCGCGAGCTCCGCACCAAGTGAGTCGTACTTCCGCTCTTTGATTATGCGATTTTAAGATATGGCGTAAATTTCGCCACCTAAGTCTAGACCAGGTTCCCGTTTGATGTAACATTGAACCATTGTCTAGACTTGGGATGTGAAATTGAGGTTTATTTGTTCTCTGTGCTGTAATATTATATGTAATCGATATATTTAAGGTAAATGTGTTCTCTCTATGTCGTATATTCACCATGAATATATCT
>LQRL01136626.1:30761-55232 GCA_001703475.1 Hydroides elegans | reverse complement strand
GTGGGTAGGGGAGGGGGAAAGCGGGGTTGGGTGGCTAAATTAGCTTTTGGTTCAAACGGAAAAAATAAACGAATAAGAATTATATGCTGCTTCAAATTTCTACTCTGTCTATTTTTTGTTAAATATGTATTATTATTATTTTGAGATATCATGCTAATAAATCCTAAAATAGTTATTAAACTATGGATTGTATACATGTACATGTATTTTAAATTTGCAAAAAAGTGCTTTCTGTTTTTCACTAGCGTATTGAAATAAAATCAACACACAATATGGACCCGAAATAAAAACCTATATTTAAGAATTTCATCATTAATGGGTACTTCTGTCTAAATCACATGTTTTGTTTGAACGCGAATTCTAATTACATGCTTACGTCAGGACGGTTTTTATGGCTCAAACAAATTTCAGTTATTTATAAAACATGTTGGTTTTCTTGCAAAAAGTAGGATCGTTAGACCTATCATTAGCGAAGTATGTCGAAAGTATAGCTAATAGAAATATCACAAATAACATACTTGTTATCGAACAATAAGGAATTTTTCACGATATCTGACTCTTTGATTGAAAATTAATTTATATGATTAAATAGCATTTTGATATATATGATTAAAAAAGACACATGCATATGTGCATGTAAACAATTTCCTAACGATTAAAAAAAATAGATTATGCAAATGATTTCGGAATGCGATCCCGCGTTGTATTTATACCTTTTGTCATTTGTTGGTATGTCATCTAATTTTTTATGACATTTTTTTCTGCTTATGCAGCAAAAAAGTATTCAACAAGGTTGAAAAGAACAACGTTTGTTTTGAATCGTTTTGTACCGAGCCCGTTTTATTATATACTGTAAACATTGGAAGCTTACATAGGACTCCAGATTATTTTCTTCAAATTCTGTAGTTAAACTTTTATATTGCGCTGCAACATGTTTTTGTTTAATGTTTTATTATATTTTTTAAAATAACATTTTGTGACCATTGCTACGTTCTACAGCTGACATCAGCGAAAAAGACACCAAATTTTTAAACCCATATCGAATATTCCCCCTTGTGTTAGCACCTTTCGTCTCATGTCGTGAATATCATCGTCAGGTCTTCAAAGGAGACTAAACTCTACACCCAACAGTGTATGAGTCTCAATTTTCCTTTTCAGTCTTCATTTTATTCGTATTCGTAAGACGCCTATATAGAAAATACGTCGTCGAAAGGAGGCTTTAATTTATGTTGATCCGACGTCGGATTTTCTAGGTGTCGTGTCGCATAAAATCATAATTCATGATTTGTTTCATAAAATAATATTGTCAGGATGTCGGAAGAGAAACAGATTGATTTCATATAGGACAGTACCTAATTTAATTGAATATTATAATATTTGGAGCTGCGTAAAAGGTTCAAAATATCTCTGAACCGCTTTTGAATAGATAGTTCGAGAGTTCATATTTTTTAAATGCACAAGGAAAACTTACTCAAAATATTCCCAACATTGTTTTACGAAATAAATATTTGCATGAAAATTGCGACACTTATGAAATCATGATCCCAAATTTCCCCGAAAAGTGTCGGATAATTTATGGATAAGCACACATAGACAGGGTGACCAGCGTCAGGGAAAATCAGGGAAAATCAGGGAATTTCAACAGGCCGTTTTCAAATCAGGGAAAGTCAGGGAAAACGGACCTTTTTGGAGAAAATCAGGGAAAAATCAGGGAATTTCGAAATGAATCAGGGAAAAAAATCAGGGAATTTTGTCATTGTATCTATTTGTTATTTTTATGATTTATCTATAAAAAAAATCGCTCGCGCCTTCGGCGCGCGCATACCTAAGATTTCTTAAAATTTTTGGCTCGCGCCTTCGGCGCTCGGATATTGACTAAATTTATGTTTTTTTTTGGGTTATTCACTACCAGTTTAGATAGCAGTGTGCGACTTAAGCGGGTTTCAAAATCCGGTGACCCAAATTACCACTGCTATTTTCTACGTTTATACGTTCTACGTTTATACGTTCTACGTTTATTCATAGACCGCATAATGTTTTAAGAGAAAATTAATAATAGAGAGCACAAGCTGTTTATAAGTAGGCATAGCAAACATTTGATATGTGCTAGAGTATTATAGAAAGATTTATAATATATCTTCCTGTATTTGGAGAAAAACCTTTAAACGTTACTTGCTAACTTGCATTTCAGAGGTGCACCTTAGGGGTCGCATATGCGGTCATCCTTTTAGCTGGCGAGTGTCGCTTCAAATACGACTCGCACCCGTGCACATGGCATATTTGTATCAACTAGGGTTGTTTCGGTTTGGGTATTTTGCTACTCGACCACCCGAAGTCAATTCTTGATGCGATTCGATACCAGAAGTTCTCAGAACAAGATTTCATAAGGGTCCCGTTTACATTTACTCTACAGTATATGCTGTTATTTATAATCAAATAAAGATAGCCTGAAATATCATGATTAATTATTCTTATTTATTTGACAAATTCTGACTTTAAGAAGTCAAGACTTTAAAGTCAAACTAATTGAAATGCTTTAAATGACTGAAACATTACACTACGCCTTTAGAAATAACATTTTTATCTGAATAATAATATTCTAAATGTTCCCATAATGCACTATTTCGGGTACCCTGAACCGAAATTCGGGTTCTGGTATCCGAGGCGATTTTCGGGTACCCGACTATCCGAGATACCCGACACAGCCCTAAGTATAAACCGAATTCAATCTGAATACATTGGATTAAATTTGCCCTTAGAACTTGCGCTCGCGCCTTCGGCGCTCGGAATTAAGGATAGTGTATGTTTAATCTAAATATATGCGCGAGTGTCCTTTTTGCAGCGCAAACTTCGTTTATAATGCAGTCCTGATTACATATAAATGATTTATTTTAACAAAAAAAAACATTGGGCTAACTGAATTTCGATGGGGCCACCGGTTTCTGGAAACCTGGTTGCCCGGTGCCCGCCGGCTTCAAAATCCTTAAGTTAACTGCGATAGGACTATGTAGTTTAAATTTTGGATCAGGGAAAAAGTCAGGGAAAATCAGGGAAAAATCAGGGAATTCGAAATTGACTGGAGACTGGTCACCCTGATAGACAAATGTAAATGGTGCCGCCATAATATACACTCAGGACAAGATAGACAGTGTGAATTGGGACGCTTAGATATGCTCTCAAGACATCGGAATGTTTGTATATCATACGTCATATTTGGTACTTGAACTCGGGTCACCACCATTATATGAGGGTATGTCCGAATAAAATATCCGGGATTATTGTAGGCGAAACTCTTATGCATGGGTCATAAACAGTGGCGAGCGGTTCTAACCTCTAATTCTTCATTGGGTATGTGTATACATTTGGCGTTGATCATAATTGCGTTTATCGTGTATGCACTTTTCCTGTATGCATTTATAGTTTAAGCGTTCATCGTTTATGCGTTAATCGTTTATGCGTTTGTCGTTTTTATTGTTTTCATAATAACACTTGAACCCGGGTCACACCACCATTGTATTAGGGTCTGTCCGAATGACTTGACGAATCTGGGTTTATATTAATCGAGAATCTTATATCTGGGTCATATATTTTATAAACTAATTGAGTTTTCTTATTTTGGTCGATAAGAGTTTTGTCCAAGAGTGTACACTTTTTATGAATGAAAATTCATATATACATATACTGATAAAGTATCCTTGTTTTGCTAGATAAAAGTTATGTCTAAGATCGTACACTTTGTTTTGAAACGAGAAATTCATTTGAGCCGTACAATATTTCCACCATTTCAGCTGGTATCCACTGTTGACTTCGCGGGATGACTTGGTTCAGGATAAAAACTACTGATGTAAAATCTCAGATTCGCCGAAAAAAAACAACTTATTTATGGTTCCAACCAAACCGTCTCAAGGACTGTTCAACCCACATCGCGTTTCCATCCCTTATTTGTTATCGAGTACAATCATATAATGTGGCATTTTGATAGAATATCCCATATATTTACATATCGACATTGCTTTAGATTACATTGTCTCAATTACATTACCGCCCTTATCCTTATCCCTAGCTTCCTTCCTTCCTGCTTCCGAAAAAAATACATCAGGGCCTTGTCTGCCGGGAAGCTTTTACGAGCTGTTTTCTTATGAAAAAATGTGTTTGTAAATGTAATCCTTATGCGAAAACTCAAAACCGCGACTTGCTTAAAAACACATAACAAGCGTTTAGGTTACGTTTTTACTTTACCATTGGGACACATGGGAAATAAACGATTTGTTAAGGAAAATAGTTTTAGAGCTTTCAATGTGGCCAGGCCTTTATAGTGATAGACGTTCCCATATTTACACTCATAGAAATGGCATTAAATCACACAAACTCTATTCCCGTCTGTATGTTAATTCTGTCCAGACAGATTAATGCATATGAAACCCACATGACTATATTTAAAACAGGGACTGGTAGGTATGTATTGTCTGTTCTATAAAAATGCGAAAAAGAAGCAATAAAAATGCAGCCCTAATGCCTCTATGTAGAGTACCTCGCGAGCTGCCCATCACAATTCCAGCCCGCTTGAAAATATTGCGAAAATTCCTAAAATTGAGGTTTTAGGAACGCATGTTTTGCTATTTTCGTTCTAATCAATATTTTTTTATTATTTAAAATTATCTCATCAATAGTTATTTGTTTTACATGTGATCAATAATGTAGCATTATTCGACATTTAAATTACCGTTCTATTTCTTCCAGGCTGGTTAGAAAATGAGGAGTAACTGACTTGGAAAACTCTTTTTTTTTTTAAAAAAACTGTTCAAAAGGGATGATGTTGTCGTCCGTATTTGTATTGTTGTCCCAATAAAACAATTTTGAAACTAAATGTCGTGGGTTCCCCTTTTCTATTCTCGAACAGGGACCGGACGAGTGTTTGCGAATCGTTTATCACTTTCACCACTTAGCTTTCAAAGCCAGTTTCCGAAGTGCCATAAAAAGTGATATTCGAAATAAATCAAAATGGTGAGCTACTTCAATGATTATTATAGGGGATGCCTTTGTTTTGTCCCCTATTTTTACTCGCATAGAACTCTATTTATTGTCTTGTCTGCATAGAATTCCATTATGTTTTTTTTTTCGCTTTGTTCTTTTCCGTATCTGTAGCTGAATATTTATGGTTTTCTTGTTGTCTTCATTTTGGTTATTTTATATGTTGTTATTGTTTTATTGTCTCAAATGGGAAATCTTTTTTGGGCACAAACCATAGAAGATGATTGATTTCGTTAAACTGAAATCATGACAGCTCCTAAATGCGGGATCGACCCTTAGATGAATTACGTTGTGTTTGTAGAGTGTTTATAGAATCTAAACTCTACTCAATACTGAACATTATAACATAAAAAACCGGCCGTTTTTACAAAATTAAGAAAAATCTCATAATTTTCAAGATGAATTACTTTCCAATGCAATAACACAAAGTGAAAACCTTGCACCATGTTTTTAATATAACAATTCTGAAGAATACCAAAACACATTTTCAGGATGAGAAGGGAAAAGAGAAAATCTATCCTGTTTACACAAAACAGAGGGACAGGCAAGAAGCCGTAGTTTCAATGTTCCATCCAATATACCACCACACCCATATGTTCGATTAACCATTTGCGCTCAATAACTATTGATATATTGGTCCCTCTTGGGCTTCGTTTCGTGTTAACCCCAATCTTTTAGTGGGTGGAGACGAACCCTTTCAGTGAGGTACGTCCCACTTGGCCAGACGTTGCGCGACGTCGTACTAGCCAAAGTTTTCTGGAATTATTTAGTGACGTGACGTAGAAAGGACGTCAAAGTCTGTCGTTTTACTGCAATCACAGGTCGGAACTTAGGGATGACTATCTTTTTTAAAACCCTTTTTGAACTGTAGGGCTCTGTGCATTAGGGTGCAACGTGAATTTTTTTCAGATTCAAGTAGCTCGATTCAAAACATTTTATAGATCGCCTATCTTATAACACATTCGTCTTGTCTTTGTTCGCCTAAATTAGGTTAATATTAATTGATATAATGTTCGATTTTGACAAATGCCATTAATCAAGAATCAGATAACCAAATGCAAATCTCTATGCAAATGGTACTTTAAATAATTATACTATAGTACATTAATGCAATAAACCCTTTCAAATTGGCTGTAAACTAGCCGATGTGAGAAAAATTTTGCTCGCTCTAACAACTCACAAACACTTGTTTCTCTCATTTGAACACTGCCAGACAAGAACTGTTTCATTTCCAGAAACAGTGATTAACTCATTTGAAGGATTCCATGCATAAAGATACTAAGCCAATAAAGCAAGTTTCACACTGAGATTAAAAATGTGTCACGTTACTACTGAAATATTACATGTGACTGAATCGTAAGTTTATATCAACATTTCAAAACACGACAACAATTCACTATATATGAAAGTATACATTTTTAAGCCTTTTTTTTATCAAAACGGCAAAAATCAGCTTTTATGCATGGGACCCCTCATTTTTAATAATAGCTTGTCTATAGTCTATAGACTCTTATAACAACTGTCTGACGCCAGAGCCCAATTAAGGAAAGTCAGACTGCACACCTGAGCAAAGCTACGTCAGAGGTTTTTTTCTCTATTTGCGGCCTAGCTTTATATGCGACTCAAACTGTTAAATCTTAAGTTGAAAATAATATCACTTTCAATTTGAGACATCGCAATAGTTTTTTCTCGACATTGACAATAAGAAAAAAATGTATAGCTATAATTGATACTAATATAACTGTTTTGATTCCATGAGCAAAGAGCTACGTGAAATAGGATGATTTTTTTTTCTATTTAAGTTATTTTGCGCAAACTTAGTAATAATTATACTTGCTCTCTCAGTAACAGTAACAATCCGTTCCATTCGATTCTTGGAGCGGGGCGTTTCGACGTCAAACGAGAGTTTTTTTATTTAAGGGTTCAAACTTAATGCAATTCTTGCTATTTGCTTAAATTTTCGGTTTTGGCATAGCAACATTTTTTTAGTGTAGCTCGGCACGTAAAAGCCAGTATTTTTCACTATTTTCTTAATACAATTTAGAAAACTATTGAAACGGTAGAGACGGTACTACTTTCACAACTAGAATTTGCGTCTGGAAACTCAAAATATATAATAATAATTCTTGTTGCTATATATCATGCTCAATATGCATTTCCATTTCAATTTCAGCATTTCATTTATCACTAGATACAACACCCAGTTTATATAACAATAAAGGATGCATCCTACATGTAACTGCTATGTTCGACTTTGTTCATATAATACCTAGCATCAAAACGAGGTGCTTAATGTTTGTACAAGAAAAATGTAAACAAAATTCATATATGAGCAGTTACATGGAATTTCTCCCACAGCTCCACAGTGCTATTCTAGGGTTCGGTTACAGCCCAGCGATGCTATTGTTTAGTCTTCCAGGGCGGAGTTAGCGTCTGGTCATATCGGAAGCGTTTTCGAGAATTATCACAAACCCCGTCCTTCAATGTACAATATATTACTCAAAAACGCACCAAAACCCTCGTTGTGTTCAAAAAGGCTAGTCGCGTTTTTAAAAGCTAGACACGTGTTTTAGTCACTAAAAGGAAAACATTGCAAAACGCGGTTATTTAGAGGAAAAATTTTGAAACAAAAGGCATTCCGTGTGGCCTGGTCCTAATTTTATTGTTTAGTCTTCCAGGGATTCCCTTTTCGGTGTATTACCTCTTTTCATTTCTGCAATTATCTTGGAATTATATGTTTGGATGATTTGTGTGTATTCAACTGTTAATCTGTGTAAATAGGCTACTACCAAAATAGATTCCTTTCTTGTGGGTTTGGTTTATATATTGTTTTCACCAACCCTAGATTCCCATGGAAATGTTTTCTGTGTTTTGATACAGTTTTCAATAAAATATATGAATCGTGAATTCATTTGCTTCTGTTATTAAATAAAGATGTATTTTTGCGTAAATTTAGATAAACGATGGTTTAATTACGTTTCCACTTGTTAAATCATATATACAAATAATCAAAGCATATGAACTCATATTTAGATCCCTACCTCTGGCTATAAGACGTCATACACTCTATTTTTAAGCTTTTTCAATAAACAGTGTCTGCCCTTAGCATGTAAAATATGTACTCGAATTATGTCCTCTATTTTACAGAGACACAATGCCATAAAGCTGATGTCAAACTCATAGCAAACAACAGAGTCAAAATCAACACCTCAGCAAATAAAAATTAATTCCATACCTGAGAACAGACACAATAATCCTTAGAAAAAACGAACCGAACTCTTTTGTCACAAAACTTCAAATAAACCTGTATATTATCCGAACTATATTATCCGTGTTTAATAAATTTACATTTTTCGAATACTTGTAATCTGAACTTAGAGCATATATTGACTAATCGATCGAATTGACAAAGTCTTAAAAAGGAAACCTGAGTAAAAACCCATAGAAGTCCTTTTCTTTTTTCTTATGGTCTTTTTATGTTCTCTTTAGCTTGAGATCACACGTGTGTGATTGAACATATTGATTGTCACTTAGATTTCTCTTTGCTATTACACATTGAGACAAAATGCTGAATTCGGTGCAAAATAGTGCGTATTTCAAAATGTTACCTTATTTCACTCGAATGTTATTTTCTGGGTTCCATGTAAAACGTGATAATCCATTAAAATTGTATTATTATTTCTTCATGTCGAAAAGCAATGTTTATATAGCAGATATATATAGTATTTAATTCGTTCTGATGTTTTAGCTTTAGAATATTTACATTATCTTATTCAATTATGAAATTTTCTTTGGGTATATAATATACATTTCCGACTATCCTGAGATAACCAACCAAACATTTGTTAGAATGAAACCGTACATGCTAATGTGTTACCTTTGTCGTTTGATCCAAACCCCAAAGTGATCCATTAAACGGATCATATAATACATTAATCTGAGTAATGTTGTTTTGCAAATCTGGGCCTATAATACAAAATATGGGGCATAGAATAACAAGTCATTGATTCTTGCTTGTTCTAAGAGCACAGGGAGGAAATGGTATATAACAATAACATCGAAATTGACCTGTCATAAGCTAAAGGCGGGGAAAAATGGAAGATTGAAGAACGATTTTTATTAACCAAATGGTTGTGTCCGCAACACCCTAGCTATCCCTCCCACTCTTGTGTCGCAGACCAAGAAAAACATAAGATATAAGAGGTTTTTTCTCTCAAATCCTAATCTCAACAAAACCTTGCCTCAGTTTACTGTCAACGCCCTTTGCTTTGATGAAACTAAATCGTAACACTTTTATGTAAAAGAGGAGTTTGGAGTGGGTTGAGGGGGCACCTCATGATAGTTTTTGTTCCCGAATATTTTGTTGAATATATCCACTTTACTCACTACCTCGAGCACAGATAATTCAAAGTTTTTATACAAAAAGAAAATATTTTTTTTTTAAGTGGAGGAGGAATATTGTAGAATAAGATATACACTTGTATTCACTTTTTAACACATGTAACAACATTTTTTTCCGAGACAATTATTTCTAAAAAAAAAGTGTGAATTTTGATCAATTTGTTGAATTATATCATTTCGTAAAGAGCAACTTATCTTGTACTCTCGTGAGTGACTCTTATTTCAGAACAAAAAAGCCGGATTTTGAGAAAGAGAAAGTCAGAACTAATCTTCTTTCAAACTGTGTTCAACTCCAAGATCAAGGGGATTTGAGTCAGTATTTTTGTCTTGTTATTTTTATGTTTCCGTATCTGTCTTTGGAAGAATTACTTAATAATGTTTATAGGCAGATTATGTATTATGTAAATAAGAAACATTGATTAGCAATAAAGTCATATTATGAGCTCTGGAGTAATGAAACAGAATGTGACTCAATGTGGGAATCCATATAAAAGGCGATGCATAGTTGTCTGCAATTGTTGTAATAAGTAAATAAATTTCGAATATTTCGCATAAGTTTTATTAGAACCATTACGGGATTTTAAAGCGTTTCAGCTCTTTATGCATTAATAGTTTTGTTGTTATTTTTTGATTGACAACGATACGTTCATTCATTAGTATGCAAAAGCTAATATTGCCTTATTGAAACTTAAATCTTCGCCATTAAATTACGTAACCATTCGATGTGACATAATGTGCTTTCAGACCGAATGCGACCTAACCCATTAGACTCTACATGTCTCAAAAGTAGACCAAGCAGCTTTTTAGGACATGCCCTGCAAAATGTAAGGCGACGAAAACAAATCACTGATTACCGAATATGAGCAAACAAAATAATCATCCAATAATGATCATAAGTGTAGTTTTGATCAATCTCCATATAAATTGCTTTAATGACAAAGCTACTCGATAATGTCTGGCGATGTAAAGGTATAAACACATATGAGGAAACAACGCTTGTTTCATCGTTGTTTCCTTTTTGAAAAAAAGTGCTGCTTGGAAACAACGATGAAACAAGGAGGAAACAACGATGAAACAACAATGAAACAACGAGGAAAAGCGTTGGCATAAACGCAACGTTTTAAACGCCTCAAGTTTTGACGATTATTTATGCATATTTGTTCATTATACGTCAATCGCAGCAATAAAATATAGAAATAGCGTAATGATTTATAACAATTAAACTGAACAATTGATTTGCCATTGTCTACAGACTTTGTGACGCAATAATCATAAACATCACGCTTCTTAAGCTAGTCTTACTGTTATGCTATTTTCGCGATTCAACATTTTCAGGGATCATCTGAATGCTTGTTTCATCGTTGTTTCCTCATTGTTTCATCGTTGTTTCCTTTTTGCGTAACGCCAAAAAGTGGTTGTTTCCAAAAGGAAACACGCGTTGTTTCCTCATATGTGTTTCTATCTTAACAATACATAAATATGATTTTTTTAGGGGTCCTAACTAAGCGTTAGTCATTACAGAAGTATATGGGCTATAGAAACTGTATATTCAATATAACGTCCATTTCAATTATATTGCATTAACGGCATAAATTAAACGTTTAATCTCTCGTTAACATCGTTCATAAAGGAACCATGATAATCGAGCTAGCTGACCATAAAAAAGATAAAACGAATGTTACAGTTAGTTCCCGTTTGCTCCAGTCCATTGATAACAGCCCTCAGCAAACCCTTTACTGTATTTCATTCCTGCTTGTATTAACTGATACATTAAACACGACAATTACACGATTCCTTGACAAGTCCACTTTTGGCAAATATCAAATACTATCGAGAATATCTCATCCGGAGTACATTTAGTGGCATATCACATGACATCCAATAAACACGAAACGTAATATTTTACCTTGAAACAAATTAAAATAACTGAGCTACAAAAGTTGAGAACGAACACGATCATCGGTAAGACGTAGGCCAAACCGCTTGACGTCAAGCAACTTCAAGTTAGCTTCGTAAGTTAACGATATATCAGCGTTTTGCATATGCCGTTACCGACGTATAAAATGGTTGCCCCAACATTGCTAAAAAAGTTACAAAGGAAAGAAATTGACGTGATCTATATGATGTTCGGAACACGTTTCCCAGTTGATTCGACATGGTTAAGAACTCACAGTTGAGATATGAAACTTAACGGACCCTTAGCGATTTGACGTGAATGACGTGTAGCTCCTTGAGCGAGAACGCTTGATTGATAAGAATTAAAGCTTGGCCATTTTTGTAGCTTGCTTATATCCAAAGATACATATAGAAAAGTTTTAATTTCGTTTTTTCGCAAGGTAACATAAAACGATAGCACTAATTTTGGACAAGACGCTTAAAATTACGAGTCCTTAAGGCATGGTCACAATAGCGATTTCTTTTTCTTTAGAACAAACGCTGGATCGTTTATGTATACAAACCCTGGTTATACATGGAGCTGACTCCTTATCCATGTCATATGATGAAATCGAAAATACATATAAATAAAGAGAAGAATACTGTGAGAAAACCTTATAAGAATTCGGTATATGATAGATCATTTAAAAATTATTCTAACCTGTTTTTTTATCAAAACCGCAAATTTCTTTTGGTATACCTTCATACCCATTCTCTCTTTCAACCGATTGAAACGCCATTTAGCTTCAAATATCAATGAATACTGACAATGGGTCGCACCAAAAGGGGATTAAAATATGCAAATGGATACATTGATAATGATGTGGGGTACATCAACTCCATCAACAACAAAAAAGAGAGACATATTTTCTCAGAAAGATAAGCATCTTTCTTAAAGGAATGTAAGCGATTGAACCCATCTATGTTGAACCCATCTTTAATTTTGGCCGCTTTCGTCAGCGCGACTTTCTCTTATTCAACAAAAGACCCCATTCGACAAGCTTCAAATACTAACTTGCGCAAACCATACCCTTCTTTGGGAAACACAGTTTGGTGTGAGTTTTAGCTGTTAAAGTTGAGTTCCAATATCGTTTAGAAGATATCCATATGTAACATAAACATAATTTTATCGAAAAAAAGTTATATGCAAAGAAAAATTAACTTATAAAAGTTGTTGAGGTTTAACAACTAAGCACATCTATGACGTTGTGGCTATTTTTAAGTCATCACGATGTTGTATTTGTAAATAGTGCTGGCAAGGGGGTATTGTCGAACAAAGACGTATCCCTTTCATTACGCGAACAAGATTTCGCATTAAGATAAGATACATGTTTGTATCAATAATGGTAGATTTGCCTTTTCAAAGCTTTCCCATTTGACAAAATGTATTCTTTTTCAGAAGCTATGTCTTTAACAGAGCGACATCGATTATATGATACATCATTTTATTTCATAGAATAATATTGACGTTGACTTTGTTTTTGTTTTATTAACGCTAAATTCTATCAAAAGTGTTTTTTTCCCGACGTCAAAACATATCACATTCTATCTCCATTTATTATAACGTAACTTTTAACAAATATGTACTGCAATTTGCCTAGTGGGTTGATTCCGTCTTTATAGGCTCATCCTTAAATTTGATTTTAATAACGAGATGATTATATGAAACTTTACACTTTAAACGGATTAACATTGCATCATTCATCTCAAATATTGTGCAAATTGTAAGCAGATTATATTGTGGATGTGATTATCAAAGTCCATACATTATCATTCCTCTTAAATGTAAAATAATGAAATAAAATCAAAAATCGCATATTTTTCTACAAAACAAAAAATGACAATATAATATATTGATGAACTTCGGATGTCGCCATAAAAGGCAAAGCCGACACGAACAAAACTAAACGAATCATGAATTTTGTTTTGAGGATTATATGTTTTCCAGGTTTTTGAGCTTTTTATTACATGCGGATGCTGCACTCCTTTGTCATCTTCTTTTACACTATCAGATGTGACCTTATTACTGAATCCCGAAGCCTTTTTTGGATCAACCTAGGAGAGCAGTTCACTCAATCTGTTAGAACACCACGACAAATTCAATATACAAAAACAACACGTTGATGTACAAAAATAAACAGATTTAACATCCCACTATATATACCTTGATATGTAATAAAATATAGAAAAAAAAACACCTCAAACTTATGTACAAAATCTGCTTTAACATCCCACTATACATGCCTCAAAATGCAATAAAATGCTACTGCAAACTATATCAAAATAAAAACCAGACCAGAAAAATTGTACTTATTTTTCAGATCAACCTATACGAGCATTTCATTCAATTTGTTAGAATACCACCGCAAATTCAATATAGAAAAACAACACGTTGATGTACAAAAAACTGCTTTAACATCCCACTATATATGCGACTGAAATTTGTAATAAAATGCCGTCGCAAATTGAAGCCGAATATTGTCATGCAAATTTTGTAATCCAATCTGTATGTCACCAAATTGAATGGAAAATATGTGCGGGTTTTGCCAGTGCAAAGAACAGACAGACACGTCGCTATTTCGACGAGACATGGTCGCTGAATCATTTTTCGAATATTATTATTTTTTAATATTATTTTGTTAATATAATTTTCAGTATTTTTTGCACATTGAATTCGTTGATAGCTAGGTTTAGCGATGAATTTGTTGAACGTTAGACTAAAAATTTTATACATAATAAAATCTAAAGGCGCGTTCACGATAGAAATATCCTAAATTTTTGCGTGAACAGACGGGGATAAATTGTTATGATTTTATACAAAGTGGCTTTCGAAAATATCGGGTTTCGTGCTTTTTTCCGAGCTTTTTCGTTTGCGTGAACGCGGCCTTAGATTAGAAAGTACAATTTCTCAACAACATCTTGTCTAAAATTGAATGGAAAATATATTCTATGTGCGGGTTTTGCCAGTGCAAAGAACAGACAGATACGTCGCGTTTCAATAGCCAGACATTTGGCGGAAATTCGTAGAGCTCTAGATTTTTTTTTTGTTTTTATATATATTTTTTTATTATCTTTTTTTTTTGGTTTTGCATTCTGTAAAATAAAGGCAATGTATGACTGATTAAACTAGCGATTTCTATCACTGCGAGTTATTTTTGTTATTTATCTTTTATACGATGGGTTCGGTTACGCAGTTTTGAATTTTCTCAAAGTCTAAAAATTGTTTCAAAACGCTACAAAATAAAATTACCGATTAAAAAAAATGATTTATCAACTAAAGTCCATATCAGTATGACGTCACTGCAAGAAAAATGATACGATTGACAAAGTATACAAAGTGAATGCCATGCGCTTAAGACTGTCACGTAACCTGAAATGTTTCCGGAAACGCAAATATAACCTTAGACTATAGATTCTAGAGCTATCTAATGCTGATATAACATCGATCGCTAAAATTCCGTTGGTTGTAATGTAGTCTATTCAATGAGACAATATTAATAGCTTACATATCTAGTTAAATATTTAATTGTCCATGGTTTTAACATAATTGCTTTCTGTGGCTTTTCACATGCAATTTGAACTTAAAATGAACCGTAATGTCGAAACAAGGGATGACATCAGTCCGAAGTGGTTACACACAAACGGTTACATAGAATAATAGACAACCCGCTATCTTAATGGGGAAATTCCTATTCGATTTTATGATATTTATTTATTGTATTTCTAAAGGTGCTTTCACGCAAACAAAAAGCTCGAAAATGAAAGCTCGAAAGCCGCTTTTGTATAAAAACATAACAATTTATCCATTCTGTTAAAGCAAAAAGCGTTTTTTTTTTCACTATTTTGCGTGAACGCGCCTTGGTGGGAAATTCCAATTCGATTCTATAAGGTTAAATTTATTATATTTCTTATAAACTCTTGTTTGTTACATTGTAATGACTCAGAAAATAAATAAAAATTAAATCATCTGCCAAATGTGATTGTGATTAATATCTATTTGAATGTTTTTTTTTTTTGAAGATGTGATCGATTTTGAATGGAGGAAACGGTTCTCTGGTTTCAAACCTTTTGTCTGATTTTTTCTTTTCTGTGCAATTATATTATTATTTAAATAGAAGCATTGCTTACTACGTTTGAATAAGTCCAATGCAAATTTGAATAAATTATTTGATCGATGCGCATACAATTTAGCAATCAGAATACAAAAATAGAATTTTAAAGAACATAGATTATGACGTAAAGAATGATATTTTAATTAATATGGACATTGTATGATTGATATAGTATTGTTTTACATGACATAAAAATAGCATGAATGAATCGCTTGGATAGTCAGTGCGAAAGCGTTCAACGTCATAGTAACGTTTACACCATCCGCGTCATGACGTCTCACATATTATATCCGGTTTGAAACCGCTTAACCAGACGATGCGTTGCATTGCCATTCGGCAGGGAACGTCCGCATAACGTCACACTTAGAACGACTTCGCAAAATTAGTGTAATTTTGTCACAAATGGACGTAACCGGGCCGTCAAATTTAGTTGCAATGTCAGATACATAACCATTCAACACATTATACAGGCAAATTTCACAAAGCGGTTGTTTTCTTCAAGAGCAAACATTAAATTATTACATATTTCGAAACATTTTTTTACATTAATTCAATCAGGTTTTTCATATGCATGTATAGATCACTATACTGTTGTATGGCTGTGGTAAAATTTGGGAAATGAGATAAAAACCCAAGCGTTATCAAATGTGACCAGATATCATGATACCACCAAATCACATCAGATATTTTTATCGAATTTGAACTCATTTTTAAAAAGATAAGAGTAAAAAACGCTTAAACGTTGCATTTAAGGATGTAGCCACGTCATTAAAATATTAGTGGGAAATTGTGACACTAAATGTGATAGTTTTTTATACAAAGAGTAGGAGTAGATTGGAATTTGCATTGTCATGAGTAAAACGTTTTCAAACGCGAACAAAATAACGGGCATTAAACTGGCAATGCTATGAGCAAATTTATTTAAGATATTTTCCGTACAGTGATGTGATAAAACGTATTGTCACATTATATTGTTTTCCTTAACATTGAGTTTTAATGAACACTTTGCTCTTGAATATTTGCTATTTGCACTTAAGTTTACTAAAATCATTAAATAGCAACAAAGATATATCACAGCCTGGCCACATTGGAAGCGTTTTCTTGTTTTTCCACTAATAAAACCGTGACTTCCAACGGAAAATCTGCCTAAACGCTCTTTGCCTTAAGCACGTTTTGTATAAGCCCCTATAAAACTAAAATTTGGACTATTTCAAAATTATAAAAAGTACGAAGTCCGTTTTGCATATGCCCATATAAAACCTTTTTTTATCAAAATGGACAACCCATACAGTCCGTCAAGCACCAGCACGCTCCTGTCAACTTGAAGTAATTTGCTGCTGTCTGAGTAGAATTTATAGATCATTGTCCCCACTAACCCTTCCATTTATAGGACCCTTTTTGCATGCGGATCAAAGATTGACTAAATGCAGCAAAAAGAAGAAGCATATTGGGGGACAACTTTACTTAGAATTCGGACACTTTTTTAAGTGGCTGGATTTGTTTCTTATGATTGTTTGAAAAGGGTTTCAAGCAATGACCTTGTAAAAATAAAACGTATTCTCATCTGTTTAAAATGAGTAAACTATTTCATCGTGGTTATATCGTGTAGTATAAAGTTGAAAAGCCACATGGATTTGTATAAGGTAAATAACATATTGAATTAAAAACCCTAGCCCTATTTGGTCACATTTCTAACACAAAATTGTCAACAATTTCCTTGTATCGGTCAACATATTTATATGAGAAATAAATTGACTCGCTTACTCATTTGAAAATATCGCAATAATTGTGGCCAACAGAATGTCAACATGATATATCCTGGTTCCACAATCATTTTACTTCGTAAACGCCTATATAGCCACCAGCATTTGACATCTAGGGGTTGGTCAAAGGCGTTCGAGCAAACATGAAGACTACCCGTATTCGATAATTTCATTTATTCATTCGATTAAATTCATGTTTTGTGGACATGAACGCCAACCAAGTATTTTCATGTTGGCTGTATAATAAAGTGCATGTTTAGGGTGTGTTTCCACGGCGGAAAAGACAGGGTGTTTTTTTCACTGTTTTCTTTATAGGACTTTGAAAATGTTTTGCAAAGTCCTATAAAGAAAACAGTGAAAAAAAAACCCTTTCTTTTCCGACGTGGAAACACACCCTAAGGTTGATTCATAGGCTCGCATCTGTTTTGCACATTTATTTCAAACTTGTGTTCAATATTTTTTTATTAAACGAAATAGAATGGGACTAAAACTGTATATTTACAGTTTAAATGTAATTTCAAAACGTACGCACGAAAGTGTTGAGTTTCCACTACGAATTAGGAGCTAAGAACAAAAATCACAAAACGGCTCCGTTCGAAGACGGAATGTAACCACGACCATTAAAGTATGTTTAATGAATTGTGCCACGAAACAAAACTCGCTCAAATCATTCAACTTAATTCGAAACTTTCGAATTGTTGATTAAATGACAAAATATACCATTTATTTAGCCATACATTTATTTTAAAAAAAAGACTGTTACAAACTGTCTGAAATCCGACTTAGTTTTTCAAACAACTCATATGATTGCTCAATATGATAGAACCGCGATGAGTAGAATATAATGTCGCAGCACTTTCTAGGACTTGCAAAAACTGCAAAACTGCTCTGTTTATCCTATTCCAACGAGGAATTTCATATGAGGAGGTTGTCAACCTTTGTGTGGAAATGACTTCGGTTTGCCCTCCTATTTGACTTTGTCCTATCTATTTGATAAAATAAAATAAATAAAATAAATCTCGGAAAAAAGGTGTTTTTTTTTGTTTCATTGATCACACGGCATTGAGTCATCGGACTATCAACTAATCGCATAGCAAGGAAATTGGATACTTTAATCGAACCACCCACATATGTACAGTAGATTAAGTAAAACGTGACGTTTACATGCATTCGATACAAGTTTATGCAAAAAAAGATTAGATTGATTTTCAATCACGCATTTTTTCCGGTTTTGGAGAAGAGGTCGATCGTAAGATGGACGTTCATCTGACGTCTGAACGTATACGTCCTATCGGAAATCTATTGAGCTATTGTTCAAATAAGAACCTTCTTCCGACCTTCTTTCGACTGTAATTGAGAAGTGTCGTTGCGACCGCCAAAGCAACGTCTTACCGACGTCATTAATTCAACATCTGACGTAGGTGGCATATAACGACATGAATATCAAATATGTATTAAACGTTGTAGTAACCGCATTTTGTAAATATTTTAACATAGAAGTATATTCAGATGTGTATATGTGCATGGGATCGACTATTTATCGAAACAAAATGCATAATTAAATTGGATAGCAGTGGCATCGGCCTAAATAAATGACACTTAATTGTGGAACCGACAAATAATGCATAAATGGTCTCGAGCAAAAACCTATTCCGTTAGGTATCATGATTAATTGCAGTAAAACACCTGAACTGTTAGGTCTTATGAATAGAAAGACAAGGTGGTCGACATAAATATTCAGATGAATAGAAGTTTATACACCTTGCGAAGCAGACTTAATGAAAGGTGTTCCGCAACATATTTTATTAACAGGGTAGTTATTATATGCATTATTTATTTGTTTGATACCAAATTAATTAATCTTACCAGCCGATACTATTTCGTCGTTTCATCATTAGACGTGTTTTCGGGTTTCCTAAAGGAATTCTTTGGAAAACACGGGAAAACGCAAGGACGCTTCTCCTTCCCCGGCGTTGTCAGGCACTAATTCAGTTTCAGATAATGTGCCATAATTTATGCGGTACACATAGTCTACTGCCTTTAAAGTGATCATTAGGGTGCGATGGCAAATTTTCACATGTTTGTCAAGATAAACGATCTTCCACGGGCTGTGATGATAAATCGCAATGTCTTCGCAGAATTCTGAAACTGAATTCGTTCCTGGCCACGCGAATAATAATGCTCTACACCGTTTACGTGTTGAATTGATATAGACTAGATAAAAACTACATATTGTTATTTTACACGTATTTAAATATGCTTCGATGGGATCTAAACACATAAAATCTTTTTCAAAAGGAAATATTTCCCTTTACATTTTTATCAACACTGATTCCAGACAGATATAATCTGAACAAATGTTTATTTTCCCATAAATTCACATATCTTAACTCAGTAGGTGTGCGCCAATGTTATCTGATTTTATATCATGATTATATATCTATGAAACATACATTATCTGTAAAGGATTAAAAATATCTTAACACCATGGAGAGTGTAGTCAATGCTTGGAGTTATTGCAAAAGCAGATTTTTAAACCATCTATAACTTATTTTTTAAAAAAAAAGACGAAATAATTTTTATTTCAAAGTCGAGAGATCGCATTGACGATGTGTCGTTTTTTATTGCCATAGTTTCTGTCTACATTTATTTCAGTCGTAGAGAATAACAATTAATTCCTTTAAATCGTCATACATTATATACATTAATATTAATTGTGTCTAAGTATGTTCCATAGCATAGCATTGAGGGTATGGTAGACTTCTACAGTATGTCGAATTCCCATTAACTTTAATATGCAGCACAGAATTCGGACATATTTAAGGACCTCATAAATTATGACACTAATGAGACTTTCTAATAGTAATTTTAAGATGGTACGGTACATAATCTATATTTTATTGCAATTAATTATAGAACATTGTCATAGCGCGAAACCATATTTGCGTGATATATCATTTGTACGCAATCTTACAATATCTTTGAAATACGTGTTATACGAAAGAAAATCTACATTAAATATCACGATGCTTTTCATCATAAAATTGATGCATTCAAAATTGGGTCCCAAATACATTCTATGCATTATTTATAAGGCATTTTACATATTAATTCCCAATTCGAAACCCTCGATTATAAATCAGAATCGTTCAATTGGAGAAAGTCAATTAAATTGGGATCGAAAGCAACATCATAAAAAAAAACCGTTATGAATACAACAAAGAACGCGCAATACATGACAATAAGATAAATCCCATGTTTGATGCAATCATAATATTTGGAAAATTGACATAAATGGGAATAATGATTGTTAACCCCGTTGGTCACAAACGTCTAATCGGAAAGAGGCCCCCGACGTCAAAAAGACGTTGTTATATTTGGTCTGGTTTCTGTACGTTTTTTGTTCGTCGTAGACATAGATAGAGGAGGTTTACCGACGTCACTAGAACATCAGGCGTGACAAAGGCATTATCGGACTTCAAGTTGTAAAGGGCGTCCGGAAAATGTTCATATGGACCCAAATCAGAATGTCTTCTAAACGTGACGTCTGGACATCTAAATGCGACGTCGCATTGGCACAACAGCTATTCCCTAGCGACGTCGACAAATAAGTCGTTGGCGACGTATCTGATCAGTGCGGTTTACGTTGAAATGTCACAGCGTTTTTTATGTTTAAGGACAACGACTAACCGTTATCAAAACCGACGTTATTTCAACGTCTTGGAATGACTACCAAAATGGGGTGAAAGAGGTAAAGTTACACACAAAGGGTAAAACGATGACATAGCATAGAAGTGCATGTTTAGATAAGGGTAGAATAAGCAAACTTATAAGGTTGTAGAATCCTAAGTCGGTATAAGGTTTGAATAATAAGAAGGGGGCTGGAAGCATAATACAAAGTGGGCCCTGATAAGTCCTTAGAATAATAATCGCCTTAAGGCAATGAAAAAATATATAGAAATATCAGTGATATTTGTAGGTCAGGGGCACTCAGTGAACAATGGGTTGACTTGATGGTGTACTGTATTTCTGGTTGGATTAGGTTGGGCAAGGTTTCGGAAAAATGGCAAACGGATAACAAAGAGAAACAGAAAGAAAGAATGAATGAAAGAAAGGAAGAAAGAAAGAAAGGGAGAAAGGATGAAATATAAAAGAAGGTGAATTGAAGAGACTGTGTATTGAGTGAGTGAATGAGTGAGCGAGTGAGTGAGTGATTGAGTGAATGAGTGAGGGAGCGAGAGAGAGAGCGAGAGGCAGAACTAATGAGAGAAAGAACAGTCGTAATAAAACCATCGAGCGATTCTCAAACTGGGGCTAATTATTCGGTAATAAGATTCCATTAAAAACCAAACATCACTCGATTATTTTCATGAGTTGTACAAAGTATGTTTTTATTACTATATCATCACAACGAACTTACTGTGCAATACAGTCTTTGTTATTTGATGCCTTGTGCATGCATTTCTACATTTTGGTTTTTCGGGGTTCTCTCGTTATATATTTGCGATGTTCATCTTAATACAAACGTCTTCTTTTTTGTAGCTAAAGAAGCTTACATGAAATATCAGACCACAAGTCAAACACAATTGAGGATGTTAGCAATGAGGGTACACCACCTGGAGTTTGAATTTTAATTATATGAAACAAACGTGATTCAGATTGGTTTATAAAGCAATATTTGGTACTCTTCTTCGAAAAATAACGATAACATATTAGCATAGCGGCATAATAGTTATTGTATCATCATCCCATAATAAAATAAAACTTTAATAATATTCTTAGATATGCGTGGTCAAATTAAAATGTTTTTATGCTCGCAACACCGTTATTTTGATGATAAATATGAAGTTCGAAATGAAATACGGGTTTTCATCAAGAAATCATTACATAACTGTTCATAAATTGAAATTGAGATATACAAATACGTTAGAGGAACTTATTCCTAATATTGAAGTTCATGCTTTAAGGCGTTATGAATATCCATGTTTAAGATGGAATAACTTTTTTCATAACTTTCTATACAATTTCATTTCGTTTCAATGAGCTTCCTGTCAAGAACATCGCAGTGCCAAACCATAGATCATTGACCTCATTTAGCATAATTTCCAGTCGACCCATTTTGTCTATATAAGATATATGTTTTAATAATCATAGACCCGTATATAGTGATATTGGAATGCTCCCAAATAGGTTATATAGGCATAGACTATATATCATATACACTGCAGCAGAAGAAAAAAAGAGACACCCCCTTATCTTAACGTGTTATGTTTTTGTGCTGATATACACTACTTGTAGATTATGTCGAGTTGTGTCTAGATATGCTTCGAGATGCAATGAGAAAATTCAATGGGCGATATTTAGAGATATTTAGACAGGCTTTGAGGTTTGATGAAGCTATGTCTGAGCTATTCCTACTTCGCGAAACGTCTTCAAACATCGAATAGACTCTTGGGCCAATATGTACGTTTTTCGTGGACGTCCCGTTTCGTAGCGGAGCTAGAAAGAATATTGCGCCGACGTCACGTCGAAGACGAACGTAAGAAATACGCTAATTCGACGTCGGAACATAAATTGGTGTCCGGAAAACGTTCATAAATACCCGATTTATAACGTGATTTTGACGTCTCACCCACAAACGGCGTCATACTGACGTCTCTTACGGAGTGGGTTTGATTTGCTACATCGGCGTCCAGAAGACTTACGTTAAAGGGTCATATATCCGACATCGCGACGTAGAGTGACGTACAGACACCTTTCATGACGTCACAAATTGCAACGTCAATAAGAAAAACTTCCAATAAAACAGCGACGTCTTACGGACTACGAGCGCTGAATAAGTTTGATTTGATCGTCGACAAGGTAAAGTGAGTGTTGTATTAACTCTGAAAACCTTTCTTGTAAACATTTCAGCAGCAACACTGGAATGAGCGATTTTTTACCAAAGGAATCGCAATGTATATTTTTGCGATTCACTGTTTATGGAACCCGATCGCTTGATGCAAGGAATACATGGTTAAGGCTCGTCGAAACAATAAAACAGGGCTGATCTGAGGAATGTACCAAAAAGTGATGATTTTTCTCATTTCTTAGGAATCTTTAGACTGTACCATATTCTATTATTAGGTAACGTTTAGAGCACCTTCAAGGTATCGCCTTGTATTCTTGTAATTTTTCATGTTTGTGGCTTCAATGAGCTTCTGCAATTACTGCGAAATTCGAAGCACAAATATTTACTCCAAATATATTGGTTTTTACATATTTCCTTTGATTTCGCAGGAATATATTTTTAATCCGCAAATTTCTGTGTTTATCGTATTCCTTTTTTATAAAATAGGCAACTTTGATTCAACTATCTACTGTTATAGAGCTCTAAATGTTATTTTACAAGAAAATATTTTAGAAGCCTGCCATAGCCCGAAGATCATTCCGTTTTTCTCTAACGAACCTAGCAGGTGGGTGGAAGAAACTAAAGAAAATAATTTAAACCAGCTCCCTGCGCCTAGCCAGTAAGGGCCTGGCCACATAGCAAGCTATTTCGAGTTTCAAACGTATTTTATATTGAAATGTGAACTGTTTGACTAAAAAATGTGATAAAACACGGAGACAACCTAGTATCATATTCATGAAGAAAGTGAATGTATCAGTGATTTGAAGAGCTCCATGCACAGATAAATAACGTTAAACATACACTCAGTAGTTTGAAACTGGCAATAGACTAAACCCGCGATGCAGGGTGTCTTCTGGAAAACGGTTTCATCCATGTTTCCTGGGTTTGCCATTCAAACCTAAAACGGTTCTTATGACAGTTTGGGGTTCCGTTTACTTACACGTCCTTTCCATTTCATTTCAGCAATGACCTACACAGGAGTACCCAACGGGCCATTTTTGAAATAGTGTCTCATTTTACAGCATTTGGCCTGGAATGAATTCTAAACTACTTAAAAGCTGATAATTATTTGTATTCATCGCATGGTTTTATTCTTAATTTGCCAGCAAGGAACACAGAAAATATCGTGCCAGCAACTTTGCACAAATTTGCCAGCAGAATAAAACATTGATATACAGAAGTGTTGATTTTTCGAATTGTTTGAAAAAAGTATCTTTTTGGACTTGAATATGTAAATCGTATATGTACAAGTGCATCAAAACAATTATGCTATGCTTAAACTCCATTTTATCATTAACCAACAACTTTATAGGCTATTACATACATATTTTATTTTGGG